>UCOH01011918.1:0-56689 GCA_900474275.1 Synergus japonicus | reverse complement strand
GTGTACTATCCAGCTTACGGTCCTCTAGTTTTAAGTTTGCAGGGCAGATTCTTCTTGGCTCTTGACTTGGGAAGTCCGTTCTCTCCCAAGTTCGACAAAAGCTCAAGTACGCAGTATTTTACTTTAGCAATCTACTTACTTTGTTAATAAAACAGTCTTCAACCAAAATTTTAGAGTTTCACTTTATTTTGAGAACTTTCCGAGCTTATCTTTATAAGCCGACCGATAGGATCAATATTTTAAATAATTCGCGCCTTTTCAAATAGTTCAAATACGAACTAATAGACGGCCCTGAGATCGGGTCGTCACATAAATTTTTGGTGTTGAAAGGAGAAGCCCGCCCGAACCCGCGCATCCGGAATCCCACCGCTGAACCTTTCCGTCTTTATTTGACCTACATTTCACAGGGGCCAAAAACCCCCCGCGAGGTCTACAGCCTCCGAGATATCCCCTCGAATCTGAAAGAATAGCGGCTTCACGGCGACAATAACGCTCAATGCGCTTGTCCACGTATTCGGTCGAGCTCGAGTTCAGAGAGATCACAACATTACAAAAACACCGAAATACCACACCACTCACCGACAATTCCAACGAACCATGCTCATTTTACACTTTCAATCATAAACTTAATCCAAATAAATCTTTTACATTTTGCGCTTTTAACAGATAGGCTACAGAACAAAACGAATAATATATAGATATATAACTAGAGCTGAATTACCCCACTCAAACATAACTCAAAGAGAAATAATATATAATTTACGTTTTTAACACTTATATAGTAAACTTTTCAATTTTCATGTGTTTTTTATATCAGTTTTTAATATATTAATATTTAATATATAAGTATTCATATATTTAAAGATCAGTTACTATCAGAATTATGGGCTTTTTTGGGATTATAAAGTAGTTTTAAGAGATTTGACTAGATATATTTTGTGGAACTTTAAGTATTTTTTTGAGAGACTTTTAAGAGATTTTTAGGCATTTTATGATATTCCATTGGATTCTAAAGTATATTTTAATAGATTTAATGACTTAAAATTGTAATGCACATCTGCAGATTTATCAATACGGCGCAATAAAAGTGTTCAACAAAAGATGTGCTTGTGTTCTTAACTAAACAAACTAGCTCTGAATTCGATATTGGATGTGCCATTTAAGTATATTTATATTTTTTTGTGCTCATTGTTGAGCAATTTGCTTCCTCATTATGATAATGTTGCAAACAAATTTGCTTCCTCATGGAGGAAGCATTAACGATTTTCAAAATTAAAAATAATCATAATTTTCTTAAAATTCAATAAAATTCATTAATCATACAAGTCAATCATTCGTTTCGACGCTATTAATCTTTCTTTCCTTTACATAAGCTTTGAATTTTCATTATTTGAAAAGTTATAGTCGAAAAATCAATTTTATAAAAATTCAAAATCTACATTAAAAATTAAAAATTCAATATTTTGAAAAATACTTTGGCACACACACACACACACACACACACACACACACACACACACACACATCCGGACAATTGATTAGAATGTTGTATTAGACATTTATCACGTGAGGAAAGTGTAATTAAACGATTTTAAAAATATTAGAAAATGTATCGAAAACAAAGCTTCCCCTATGAGGAAGCAAAAACAATAACAATAATAATATTCTTTTATAATAATCTGAATATAATTTCTTTTAAGGGTCAACAAGCACATCCGGAAGATGAGAATACACCTCAAAAAAGGGTAGACAAAATTTTTGATCAAATGGATAAAAATCATGACGACAAATTGACGCTGGAGGAGTTTCGAGAAGGAAGTAAGGCGGATCCCAGAATCGTGCAGGCTTTATCTTTAGGTGGCGGTTCAGAATAGTTTATCATCTAAAAAAAACAGGCTTTAAAGAAATCTAACACAATTTCAAGAAATTTGACACAATTTAAAGAAATCGACAATTTTCCTCGTCTGATGGGTTCTTTGTAATATACAAGAACGAGCCCCTTCTGAATTGAAAGCTAATATTCTCAAATGAATAACGATTAAGTATTTATACTTCTAATAGGCTGCAGCACTCTTTCTCTATAAATCAGATTTCCATGAATACTTTAATACATTTTTATGTCTCTCAGAATCATTGTTTTGTTCCTTACGTAATAATAATTATTGTTATTATATTATTAATTATAATTATCGTCCCTCTGGGGCTGAATGCGCGTTCGCGTAAACAGTGCGGGTTTATCGGGTTCGAAGGCCTGTCCAGTAATTACTAATTAGGTACTTTAACTACTAGCCCTGCTATATTGTATAGGCCTAGTGCAATTAGACATTACATATTAGGTACACTTTACACATTTTACACATTTACTTTCCTGCTACAATGTACTTGCCTGGAGATAAGAAACCTGAAAATCCGGACAAAAATCAAAAGCAACCTATAGGTATACCTTCTTTATTTCCACGCTTGTTTGTATAAATATAAATTTTCCAATATCAAATTAAAAATGAAATTGATGTTCAATGACCTTGTTGGATTAGAGGTCACGAATTACATAATTTGTTGCTCAAGTAGACATTCACTTTTATACATCGCAGCAAGCTATTTTTTATGAAAACGAAATGACATCTAATATTACCTGTAAATATATGATATACTACAAGCCATTCTCAGCAAGCACATTAGCATCGTTAGCACTAGTAACATTTTATGTTACTAGTATATATTATGCTTCTACACTAGTAAAAGAATTGCTTGTTTCTGGTGATGTCTTTGCTGGGTGGGTTTTACAAATTTTTATAGTAGTTTCCATATAGTTTTGCATAAAATTGTATATTTTTGTCATGCCTTGTTAAATATTACATCATGCCATCCACTAAATTATTCTAAATTATTAATTATAATATTATAAATGATGATTAATATATCTATGTTATAACTAGTTATGATGATTAATACAAATCATGGCCGTGCGCAAGGCGGGGGGAGGTTTGGGGATTCAAACCTCCCCCATAGACAAATTAAAATTAAAAATAAGATTTTATTTTACATCAGAGACGATCGCTTGAAGGAAATTTTTTTTATTGTAACATGAATTAATCATAAAATTATTCCCCCCCCCCCCCCCCCCCCAATATGAATTCCTGCACACGGCCCTGCTATACATATAAATATTACATATATGATTCATATACATAAATGAATTCTCGAAAATTGGAATTATGAAGAGAAATATATGTTTAATAATTAAATTTATTGTTTGCATAATATATCGTGCACGTATAAAGCTGTTTTTCACAGTGATTAAAAAGAAAAATTATTGTAACCAGCGGAGCGATTATGTAACTTTTCACTTCCACTTTCACTTAAACTTTTACTTTGTTTCTCGGTTATTGATTTTCACTTTTTCCCAATACAGGTGATGTTAATTTTAATGTTTTTAAGATCATCGAAGAAATTGGTTTTTTTTTTTATTCAATTAAGGCCATGTAAGACTTACTCGATCCCTAACTTACCAAGATTTTTTCTCTGGAACGTTACTTCTATATTTATTTAAATATCAAATTGAAAATTTCTAAAATTGAAAACAGGATAAAAATACCTCATCATATTTTCTTTAGTTTTAGAAATTTTCAATTTGATATCTCAATAAATGTAGATGTAGCGTTGCAGAGAAGAAAATGTAGGTAAGGTAGGGATCCAGTAAGTTTTACATGGCCTTAAGAATATGAAACAAAGTTTCTGAAACCAAAAACCAGACTTTTCCATGTTTTTAAGGGGTTTCCAGTGACTTTAATGAATTTACCGACAATTTTTTCTGTGCAACGCTATGTCTACATTTATTGAGATATCAAATTGAAAATTTTTTTAATTAAAGAAAATATGCTAATGTATGTTTATCTGGTCTTAAATTTTTGTAAAAATAAAACAAATTGTTTTGGAAACATTTTTTTCAATAAATGTCAATTTTTAAGAACAGATAAACGTACCATAATGCTTTAGCTTCACTTTTAGAAATTTTCAATTTGATATGTCGGTAAGGTAGGGATCAGGTAAGTCTTACATGGCCTTAAAACGTCAAAATTGTTATTCACATATATTTGAAAAAAGTGAAAATCAAAAATTGGAAAAATTAAAAGTCAAAGTAAAAATAGAAGTGGAAGTAAAAAATTACATAATCGTCCCCCATATTAGATTGATCGGTCGTTATTGCTGTTATTACGACATATGTATACTATAATAGTAATAATAATAATATAATACCCAGTATATTCACAACGTTGCTTATACTGTGATCCTAATGAAAATATTCTAAAATCATTGGGTATACACAGTCAGATCGCCTTGTTGTACGAACTTTCTGTGATAATTATTAACAATCAGACTTGTGCAACTGCAAATAAAGGAGATTGGCATGAATATATATGATAATATGTACTGCGGCCAAGAGAACACCCACATCGTTTGCGCATCGCGTTTACATAGCTTATATATGTAATTCTAATTCTCTTATCGTCCAGTGGGAGAAATAGGAAAAAGTGAGATTTTATTACAATACTTTGAGAAAAATGTTAACTAAAATATTATGACAATGATCTCATCTCAAGTACCGCGTGTCTTGTTAAAATAGGTGATAATTGTTAACGCTGCACAGTGGTCCGAAATATTAGGAATTTATATACAAATTTACAAAATTTATAAAATAATTGTTTGTTTATGTATCGTTGCTCAGTGAAAAAAAATTTTAATCGCAATCAACAATTCTCTTAAAAATTTAAGGCCATGTCAGACTTACCCGATCCCTACCTACCGTCGTTTTTTTCTCTGCTAAGCTACGTCTACTTTTATTGAGATATCAAATTGAAAATATCTAAAATTGAAGTTAAAGCATTAAGTGCATGTGATACTTTACCATAAGAGAAATTTAGTTATTCCAATTATACATTCATAATAATAAATATTTTTAGCTAATAAGAATCAATAAACCTTCGTCTACATGAGGCGAAGGTTTATTGACTGTTATTTACTAAAAATATTTATTATTATGAATTTATAATTGGTATAACTAATTTGCTCTTGTGGTAAGTATCACATGCCCTTAAGGTAATTTATGTGGTCCTAAATATTGACATTCATAAAAAAATTTTTTTTTATTTTTACAAAAATTTAAGACTAGATAAACATACATTAGCATATTTTCTTTAATTTTAGAAATTTTCAATTTGATATCTTAATAAATGTAGACGTAGCGTTGCAGAGAAAAAAATGTTGGTAAGGTAGGGATTGGGTAAGTATTACATGGCCTTAATATTGCATGACAATTTCTTTTAAAAAATTCAAAATCGGTTAAGAAATAATACAACCTTAATATAACGAATTTTATGAACAGTACAAATTCCTATTTCGAAACACTGTGCGCCGGTCTGTTGAATTGTGCGCTGCGCATAATTGTAAAATATGATTAATGGATATTGATGAACACAAAACACCCAACTTTAAACGTTGCTCGTTTTAATGAAAATAAGCACATGTTTTATGGTACATGATCTGAACGGTTACTTTTTCTAAATGATAACATAATAAAAATATTTAAAGTATTCAAACCACAGTCTTTCACTTTTAAATATGTTAAGGGAGAAAAACAGTGTTTAAGATTGCGATTTTTCTTTGATGTTCATCATTTTGTTTCGCGGGGAAGTAATTAATAGAATTTATTTTATTACTCAATTCTTTTAAGAAGAGGATTCTTAAGGTAATTTAAGAATTACCCGATCCTTGCATTACCGACAATAAATATTTTTTCTTTGATTTATTTATCATTTATTCAGTTTTAATAATTACTCGATTCATGATTTTATCATAGCGATTTAATGTCATGTAAAACCTGTATGTCCTGTAAAACCTGTACGTGAATCACCCGTTGCGACAAATCTTGGGTTCCGCAGTATTTATCGGTCATTGTAAGTAACAAGATATAGGCTTGTATTTAAAGGATTAATTATGCAAATACAAATACTATTTTTCTCAATGCAATGTCTTGAATCTATTTCACTAAAATAGAGTAGAGTGGGACGAAAAAGTCATTTGATTACACAACTCGTTTAGAAAACTAGACGAGGGATTAACGGTGTTGGAGAATTTTCAAACCACTAAAAATTAATTGTGTTTGAAGTGTCGCTTTTTTTATCGATAATCCTTTGGTTGTACGACAGGGGTAATCTGCTTATTTACTGCGAAAAGATATTTGTTTGGCTAAAATGGTAATTTATACAAGTCTTGAGACGTCCCTGTCCAAGTCTCTGTCCAAGCAAAAAAGGCACAAAACTTCACTCCAAGGATGCTTCACTCACTCAGAAAAATTTTGCGAATTTCTCTATGCACTGAAAAGCCCGAGCACTTACGAAAATCGTGTAAAATAAGAAGTTTGATAAATCGCGTACTAGACCTGTCGGCTTTTTCGCAGCGACCTCAATTGACGATTACTGCAAACTGCACTCAAAGTATGTTCGGTAAGGCCGCTCATATACATAATGATGCGAAAGTGTATGTGACCGGCCTTACCGACCATACTTTGTAGTAATCGTCAATTGAGGTCGTTGCGAAACAGCTGGCAGGTCTAGTAACTAGTCAAGTAACTAATACAGGTCTAGTACGCGATTTATCAAACTTCTTATTTTACACGATTTTCGTAAGGGCTCGGGTTTTGCAGTGCATAGCGAGATTTGAAAAATTTTTCTGAGTGAGTGAAGCACCCTTAGAGTGAAGTTTTGTGCCTTTTTTGCTCGGACAAGGACTTGGCAAAATGTAAGTACTGTTTACCCGCACCCCTCAACCCGCGTCTCCTCACTTGTAAAAATTCCCGTTTTAGCCAAATAAATTTCTTTTTGCAGAAAATAAGCAGATAGCCCCTGTCGTACAACCAAAAGATTATGGATAAAAAAACCGACACTTCAAACACATTATTTTTGCGGCCTCAAACACCGCGTATTGCTAAGATGTGAACATAATGGCGTATTTTAAAGCATTCCACAGATTTTGCTATTTTTCTGTGTTTGTTTACACTTTTTCGTGAAATGCTGCAACAGGCTTAACGAGGTATTAGCCATGAGTTCACCCTATCTCTAGTGTGGCACTGGCCAGAAAAACTGGCGAGAGCCTTACAAGGGTGTAACGCTTCGGCACACCAATGCCCTATGTAGGGAAAACTAGTCAGTGCCTTTGTAGTTTTTCTACCGAATGACTTTTATCTAAAAAAACTATAATAATGGGTTTAAAAATATAAATGCAAAATATCATTTTTTTTTTAAATCTTTTTATTGTTTCTGTAGCCGATCTTTACGTCCTCCTTTCCAATCTTTTACATTAGCTATAGTACAACACTATCAACTTATAAATGAAAAATGGAATTTATACACGGAAAAAATTAGTTGTTGAAAATTTAATTGACTGAGTCAATCACTCTAGGATGGGATCAAAAGATATCATAAATTGGAAAAGTCGTTCCTAGAAACTTTTATTCGTACTTGTTTAAAAAGTATGAAGAAACTTAGAAATTTCAAAAGACTTTTAACGAAAATGTAAAGGCCAGAGGCATAGAGTTCATGTAAAACTCATACAATATTGCTTCCAAGCCAGTCAATGAAAATTTCGATGACTCCTAACGAAAATTTAGAAGACAGTATTGCCGAATAAAAATAAATTATTTCAAGGTTTCACTTTAATATATATTTTTATATATATACATGTAGCACCAATCAAAATTTGAGTAAATTTGTCTTAAAGATCTCTAGTTGTTATTATACATTCGCCCGTTTTTAATTTGAAAACTCTGAACGTTTAGGCAGTGTATTCTTGGCTTTTTTTGTGAAATAATGGTCGGTATAAATAAATATGAATGAGCATCAGATGGATAGAACACAAAGAGATAAAATGCTAATTAACTTTGTGTCCGTAAACACCAGCTTGTACACGAAAAGCAATGCAGTGGAGAGAAAAACAAATTGGGATTCTATAAGTCTAAATCCTATAAGATTAGGATATAAAGAAATGACTGGTAAGTGTATAAAGTACATATAAATAAATGGTTGATTTTCTAATATTTCACTGTCAGAAATGGATGGTTTTGATAAAACGTTGAAATAATGTCATTGAAGATGCAGTCCCATGTTGGCAGAAAACGTCTACGTAAAGTCGAAATTATTGAGAGTGAAAGAGACAAACAGATATGTCTATCTCTGTCACTCTGATGAGTTTCTGCTTTACGCCGCCTTTTTCTGCCGGCATGGAACGACACCTTGAAATTATAAAAAACATTTATATTTTCGTCGATTTAATTTTTCGACCTATGACACGTCCAATTGACGTCATATCGACCATCCAATTCTGACTGAGTTGAGTACTTATAAATATAAAATATTTTTATTTTACAGCTAAATACGTGTGCAAACGTTGTAAATCCTTGCACGATGGGTATCTGAAAGATGTACGAAAACGCAAAAAAAATACAAATTCTACAAAAAAATTTTCCTACTTTGAGGAAATGTCTTTTATAGCACCTCATATTCTGCAAAATCGTTAAAGTATAAATTTTGTAGCACTTATTTTCTACGCGTAACTGATTTAGTTAAACCAAATTTTGTTTCTTATAGACCGACTAATGTCATAGACACGACTCCACAACTACAAGCTGAAGAAATCGCGAATGAAGTATAGAGCGATGTACCTGTTGTATCTACTAATCGTGTAGTAACACCAGACAACACACCATCACCTCATGTGCATCACAATCGGTAAAGTATAAATTGTCTATCATTTATATTGTAAGCGTAATTAATTTACTTAACCCTTTGCGGCACACATTTTTCTAAGAAACAAATTTTACAGTCACAAGCATCTTATGGGGTTTTCGGGGTCGCTGATTACGAATCCGGAGTCAGATTTCCAAAATTCAAAATTTCCAAAATCAAAATTTTCGACATCTTGGATTTTTCGAAATTGAATATTTTGAAATTAGATTCAGTTTCAGAGATGAAAATAAACACCTCAAGAACAGGGTTGAAAAAATACAATTGTTATATTGGGTTTGGTATGAGAAATACTGCATTTTAGTGTTTTTTAAGGCTGATGGAATTTGAAAATTTCTCATGTAGAAAAACTCAGATCCCAGGGGCACAACAATAACGGGGTTAAGACACCCAGACAGTAATTCGAGTATACCTACTTGCAATATGCATGGATGCAATATCTGTTCTTTTTCTTTTTTTTATTCGACAAACTTATCATCAAGCGCCCATTATTCATTTCTTCTCTCTATTTTTTTCTATCTAACACCTATAAATTTTCCCTCTTTTGCCATTGGCTGGAAAAATTCTAGTCCACATGATAGCTTTATTTCTTTCCACAGATTTGGATAGTTTTTGACATTTTGTTGACCGTTTTTACTTTCAGATTCCATCGCCCTTAAGTAAAAAAATAGAATTTACCACTTATTTAACCTTAAAAAAAATGCTGAAAAAATTCTTTAAAATACTTTAAAGTGTACTCAATATAAAAAAAATTACCGTTCGAATCTACAAGATAGATTAGTGGAAAATGAATTTCTCCGTGAAAAAGCACCAATTTGGACTACTTGTTTACATACATTATTTTTATAATTAACAATTAATGATGGATAATATTTTTTTTACACTCATTCATATCTTAGAGACATAGGAAAAATAAAAAACCCGGTACTTGTTGTTAAAAAAGTAGTTCAAAAAATGTAAAACCATGGAGAAAAAGGTGGGACGCTGAGGGTTAAGGGTGTTGGAGTCAAGTTCTAATCTAAAAATTCCATTTCTTCTATTTACTCAATAAATATTAAATTTGAAATTTTTTCCCTGTGTAGAACTATTCAATTTTTAATTAGAATTATGCACACAGAGCGAGAAAATATCAAATACAAATCCTTTACATTTTATGTAAAGTAAAAATATTGAATTTTTAAGTCAGATTTTAAATTCTTTGTTTTATGCAAAAATTATCGAAATTAAATATTTTTTCGCTCTGTATACAGTCTTATATTTGAAAAAAATCCGTTTTTTATTTTATTTATCAGTCATTTCGTTATTATTGTTACGTTTCGGGAGAGATAACACACACAAAAATTTAAAAGAATTAAAGAAGTACCTCGTTTTTGAATTTATATTAAGTTAAAAATATCCAAGATCCTTTAAATATTGTCTACAGAGTAATAATTGGGGGAAACTTTAGAAAAAATGTTGGGCTACATTAATAAATGCCAGCTAAGAAACATTGATAATTGTGGCGGGTCTTCTTGGGTTACAATGAGTATTAAGTTATAAATTATGTTATAATAATTATAAATAAACTAACTGGAATCACATCGCGGACGTGACATTATTATTACGATTTCCCTCATTAAATTCGAAGCCCTCATCGCGAAGAAAATATTTCACAAGAAGTTCTCGTTGAACTAAAGCTCCAGGTAAATCTTCATTTGGAAGCAATTCTTCTTTCTCCAATTCACCATCAAATGTTTCAAAACTTTTGCCTTGATCATAATCTTCTTTTTCTGATTGCACTTCCTTTCTCCATTCACCGCGAGTGATAGAACCATCTTCCAAAATTCGATCAGCAAACTTTACATTCACGTATTTTCGACTCTCGGGCTGAAGTTTGACCTGTCAAACAGGTTCAGATAAACCAATTGTTTGTCCACAAAAATTAATATTTCCTAAAAATTAATTCGGAGAAGTTACAAAATGTATATACGGAACGATTTTGACTCTCATTTTGTTTAAAAATGAGAAAAATATAATTCTTACTAAATTACTGTTTTTATCCTTTTTCGAGGTTAGATTGGTAATTATTTCTCTCTGACATATCAACACAATGTGTGGTAAGGTAGGAATGCTCTATACTATACAGAGACAGAATGATAATGCAGAGCAATGCAGAGATCAACAAATTTTGAAAGTTTCAAACTTTCAAATCTTATATGCCTCGGGTTTCGAAACTTCCTAACACGCATATTCCTACCTAACTTTAACGACTAAGCCCTACGGCTATATCACGCTGGGGATACAAAAACAAAATCTTTGCTAAGCTTGACCGTGTCGGTTCAGGATGAAACGTGCGCAGATGGACGACTGCGCATGCTGATTTACGGCAGAGTTCGGGAATTTTTCCAGTTCAAGATTCAGAAATCTCTTGGCAAGGGAATAATAAAAACTCTTTTAGATACATGGAAATTCTCCTGAAGAATCTTGCGAAAATTATCGAACTGTTTTATATTTTCTTCGAGCTATTTTCCTGAAAAGTTATTTGATATCTATTGAATTATTGTCATATTCTCAGTCTGTGAACTAATTCGGTAATTCCTCCGGAAAAAATTTTTTCCGTGCAGCTTTTGAATCTTGCTTACAAAATGACTTTTTTAAAGTACGAAAATTGCACATATGAAGGAGGTTATGTTTTTACTTGTTGCACTTTTTGAAATCATGTAATCAGCACGAGGTTCAGTTGATATTGAAATTTAATTTAAATTTAATTAAATAATGATCACCTTTGAAAATTACAAAACTTAAATACAACTTAAAGAATTTTGCAGGTTGCAGAAAACTTTACAAGATCAAGTACAAAATGCCACTATACATATACGATTTAAGTGTTTTCATATTTTTCAAGGTCACCTTGGGAAAATACGAAAATTATTTTTAAACAAGGCATGTAACTGCCGTTTACAACGTTTATAAAAGAAAATACAAATGTAAATTCCACAATTTATAAATCAATCAATCATATACTCAATTGAAAACAAATTACATCTTTTAGTTTATAAACGTTGCAAATGGCAGTTGCAGAAGGTTATGTTCTTACCTGTTTTGCATATGCTTCTTGAAGTTCCCTGACTGACTGCATATAAAGGGCACATAATCCGCAAACACCACTAAATCGAAACCACTAAACTAACATTTTTTAAAACTTTTTTCCGCACCGAACACTGTTAGAAGAAGCCATGGCATTCTGCTAAACAAGAATCGACCTGTCAATCATGTCAACAGGCGCGCTCCGGTCACTTGGTCAGTGATCACAGATATGAAACGAGATGCACCCGGAGAGTTCCGGGATTCCCGGAGAAGGAATGTTTCTTCGCGCGAAATTTGATTTCATATATTATTATATGTACATTATACGTACACCGTATTAGATATGATATAATTATTAATTATAAATGTCAGGGTTTTATTTTATTTCGTTTCATCAAAGATGTATTGATGTAGAGGATGCGCTAATCAGCTGAAAAAAACTGCTTTATCTAAATTGCCTCATGTGGTAAGTGACGTAAATGTTCAAAGACTATTGTCAAAACTTGATCGATATTTTAGACAGACGAAACTTTTTTTTAATTTTTCGAGACAAAAAGAGTCAATATCGGTCCGTTTTAATTATCTATACTCTTTTCCAAAGTTTAAGGGAAAAATATTAATTTTTGTGGTCAAACAATGGGTTTTTGGATCAGTTATATTCACTTATCTGTCACTACTTAGACTGTTCGCAACAAAATAAAAAATTTAATTTCTTGACTTGTCCACAAACAAAGGTAGGCCCAAATCCAAAAATGGGAAAATATGGGTCCAAACAATAGAATACAATGGGTACAAATAAAATACGATTGAATATAATAGAATATGGGACCAAGTATTCAAAAATATGGTACCAATGAATTACTCAAATTCCCAATTCATTTTGTAACCCGAAAAACATATCTCGAGATACATTTAATTTTCGCTGTTTAATTATATTTAAATTTAACGTTGCTCGAATCACTATTATAATTCGGAGATTAAATGATTTTAATCTCCGAGTTATTTTTAGATTTACTTGTGAATAACAAATCCTGAGTTTATAGTCACTCGTTATCTCGAGATGACTCACTCGGCAATTGTCATTTTTATAATCTATAAATTAAATTTTGGATTATAATTTAGAAATAAAGAAATAGATGTTATAACGAATTTAATTTGAATATGCCATTTGAGCGCCAGCTTGTTTTACGCGAAAACAAGCAAAAGTATTTTCTTAAATTGAATTGAATTACGTTACATAACTCTAGGCTAGCGCAGTACCGCGGAGAGGACGGGGAAGGGAATATTCACTGAGAACCACTGCATTTACAAAATAATAATAAATGTGTAACGAGTGATTACGCCTGTGTGCGTACCGCACGCATACTCGTTACCGTACCTCACTGTCACCATCCCCGCTCCCGTACTCCTGCATTAGACTCTCGTTACCTAACATCGGTCCCCTTTCCAAGCCGTCTGCTCGCCAGACAGGTTCCATAAAACCACCCACAGAAGAATAATTCAGCAGTCTAGCTGGGCGAGACTCACCGAGCACATCGGAGAGTTCCCGCCTGGTGAAAACTCATGTAGTTTTCCTGCCAAAAGGAACATCTGTGGTAGGCAAAGCACCGGCGAAATCCCAAGGCATAGGCGCACCTGTCCTTGTCGATTTCCGTACTGTTTTGTATGGGGAATTGCCAACGCTCAGGCGCACCTGTCGTTGTCAATTCTCGTCTAAAGGAAATGTCTTGCTATAGGAGCTGCTACGTTTGACATTTTCCTAAACATAACTTCATTTTTATCCGTTCTCCGTTCATCCGCTCCTCTCTCTCTCTCTCTCTCTCTCTCTCTCTCCCTCCCCCCCTCTCTTTCGTAAGGTGTACGATTTCTGCAGTCATTAGGATCGCCTAAGGCTGTAGAAATCCATGATAAAATATTAATAAATAGGAGCATTTATTATTAATATTTTCCACCCGAGAATACTTTTCTATTCCCTTTCCTGTAAATCCTGTCCATTAAATTGCAAAGCGATAGAAATTAATTTACACTCAACAGGCGCATCTGTGAGTGACAAATTAAATCGACGGCTAATATTTCGTACGAGCACCTACAAATATTATCTACAAAACGCATTGGAGATTTATACATCCGAAACCTACATTATTTTTCCTATCAGTCCTCCCTTCTCTTCGTACCGCAAAAACCGCTGAAGTAAGAGAACTGAAGCGATAAATAATGTATTCTGCAAAATCGTCCAAATGTCTAATTCGTTCACGAATCTGTCAATTTGTACCTTGTTTAAGAAAACCGTAAAATGTATGATTACAGGACGAATAGTCACTTTCCGCCTTCGTTCAGACAAAATTCGACTCCAGACATTTTCATTCAACACTCACAGACAACAAAAACAACCACACAAATTCTAATTTCATTTTTTTATTTATTTAAATTCACACAGTTACATTCGTAAAATATAGGGAATAAATACTCATTATTATAGTTTACAGTAAAACAAAGTTGTTTGATTTTCATTTAATTATCTTTAAAACCTGACCCTGGCTCGATTGAAGCTTTCGCTAAGATAATTATAAGTTACAAGATCTTTTCAGAGAAAATCAGAACGTTACAAATTAAATTTATTAAATAAAAGATGTAGTTATTACGTCATGGAACAATTGAATTATAGCGATTGGGGCAAGATAATTAAGAGATTGACCAACCTCTGTTCGTCAATGCACAGCGCAAATCAGAAATAAAACAAATTCGAAATACAAATTACAAATTTTGAATATCCACAAGGAAGAGAGTAGAGAAATTGTTACCTGTGCTCACAAAAGCGTGGCAAAGCACGCGCCTTCCTCGAACTTGCCCTCTGGTCAAGTTCGGCATTTTTATACTTTTCAAAATCTCCAATAATAATAATCCTTGGCTGAACAGGCCGAATCCAATGACAACCAATTACCCGAGTTGACTCGCCGGGCCCAGAGATTGCGCTAGGTGGACCAATTTGTGACGCGCCTTAATAAGAAAGGGCGGGAAATTTCAAATTGATTGAAATTGTTTCTATTGAATCTGCTCACTGAGTCTGAATCTGTAGGTAACGTCACTTTAAGGATTTGAAAATCCAACTATTCTAAGGAAAAAAAGAAAAACACACAAGACTCGATAAATTTTAATTTATGTTCAAAACAATAACGCACCGATTAATTTTACAAGTGAGATGCACGTTCTTAAAAGACAAGTCTTGATTTGAACATTCAAATAGTACCGCACTTGAGCTTTCGCCGAACTTGGGAGAGAACAACCTTCCAAGTCGAGAGCCAAGAGAAATCTGAGTCTCAAAATTAAAACTAGAGTACAGTGAGGTAGAGAGTAGATACATAAAACTAGAGGGAGAATTATAATATAAAAAGAGGTGGAAAGACGCACAATTTGGGGAATTCCGTAGGTAGGCAAAAAGAAAATATTTAATGATTGGGGTACGGATTAACATAGAAGAGGATTTTCTTAATGGGGAAGCCTGTCCTTGGTACGTACCCTCAAAAAATTCTCTTGGTCGTAAATGACCTGAATTAGGTGAAAATAGAAATACCCTAATAAATGAACGTGCTACTCGGAGCGAGAGCCTTTTCCTACGAATAATGTAAAATAACTTAATTCTATAGCCGATCTGCTAGTTTTTCCTAGCGTTGCCAAAATCTCCTTATTTTATAATAATTTTAATTCAAGTTTTCCCGCTAATAAAAGGAGTTGCCATATGTTTTATGTCGATAAAATAGGCAGCTGTTACAAATTGCAGACGACCGGTTGATTAGCTGCCATCTTCCTGGTCGTTATTGTGCACGGGAATCACATCCAAGCACCTTGACCAGGATCCTCTTCATGCCTACGCGATGCGGATTGGACGTCAATGTGAAAGTGTGTGTGTTTGTGAGTGTGACTCTGAGCCCCCCATGGCTCAGAGTTAATATGAAACATAAAAGTGTGACAAAGTATAAGTTATAATTCGAGTGAATGTGTTTTCCAAGGTCCGGATTGCTGTCTGGTTGGTCAGCTGATTGTTAGAGAGCTCATGTGCTCCAATCAGCTGACAGGTTGTGTGCAAACAACCAACACTCTGTGCTTGGAGTTTATCGCGATTTAGTTAATTTTAAGTTAGAATGTGAAAAATGTGTGTGGTATAAAATATACCACGTCACAACTCCCCCCTGACAGGATTCAGCTTATTAGAAGCCGAAACGAGAAAAGGTAACTTCCCCTCTCTCTTCCTTAGAGTCTGAGTTTAAACTACAACCATTGACAGAATAGCAATCCGTTATCTGGGACGTTTCCATACTGAAACGATTTCTATTAGCTGAAAGAAATTAAATGATTATGACATTCATAAGTTATTGAGATTAATAATTGAAAAACGAATTATCAGTAAATGTAAGGCAATTTAGTCTCCGAATCTGCAAGACTCTACAAAACCATAAGCTCTCATTGCTCTTGAGTTCAGAAGCTACGCTTTGATTAGATGAAATCCAAACAATGACATCCATCTATTCGAATCCCAAATCGAGCTGGTCTTGAAGTTTCAGACGCTACAGTGGAACACCAAATTCAAAATTCCACTTCCAGAAAACAGTCGAATCAAATAATATAATTATTATAATTCCCGTACCGCTTTGTTTATTCAGGCAAAAACGGAAGACGAAAACCGTGTGTTCTCGAGAGTAGTCAATCGGGTTAAGTCAATGAAACCAGATCAACTAATAAGAAAAAGTAATTTATTGAAATACTGGTGTACTTGAAACCCTCCGCTCAAATAAGGGCAACAAAAGAAAAGTAATTTAATAGTGAAATTGTGGGTTGAGGTCCCCACAAAGAAGTCTAGTCACTTTTGTGACGGTCATTTAACGCGAATACGACCTATGACGAAGTCGCATACGATGCGGGGTTTCCAGTTCGATTTCTCGTTGATCTGAACTGTACCCAAAATCGATATTAATTTTGGGATTAATTTCCCGATCTGATTCAGTTTCTGGATCTGAATCGTGAATTTCCAGAGCTTTCTATCAAGCTGAGCTTGTCGTTTAATTTCCTCTGGATAATTAGGGTCAACATTATCCTCATCACTGTCGATGAATCTTTGAAGATGTGATCCGTGAAAACTGTGGATATATAAAGTGGCTCAAAACGGCAAACCGACAGACAACAGCAGCAGCAGTATGGACCAATAAAAGTATATGGTGTGCTCGGTGCAAAATTTAAAAAAGTAGCGAAAGACTAAATAGATATTCAGCTTAAAACATTCACTGCTAAGACGATTGAAATTTTTCAGAATACTGTATTAGGCGATTGGTTCGATGTAAATGTAAAGCAACCAATCCTGCGTAAATTGGAAGAATTTCAAGACACTGATTCCGATTGGACATTAGATTCTATTATAAAATTATAAATAAATGTAAATAAGTATAATCCTATGCGAGCGAGTCTCTATATCGATCTACTATTACAAATAAAAAGGACACAAGCATGTGTGAATGTACAGAACAATGACAATGAGTGCTTTAAATGGGCAGTTTTGTCAGCTATAAATCCTGCTACGGAAAATACCCACCGACTTGCTAATTATAATATGTATGAACTCGAATTAAATTTTAATGGTGTAGAGTTTCCAGTAAACTTAAAAGACATCACAAAATGTGAAAATCAAAATTACATTTCAGTCAATATGTATGGTCTTATAAGACGATCATTTAATTATACTGTTGTTCCTATTCATCTTACGTCACAAAAGTGAGATCGACATGTTAATCTTTTACATGTATAAGATCTGTATTGCTGTTATGCTATCTGTATGTGTGGATTAAAAATCTGGCTAGGTTAGCGTATGAACAATTATCGAAAAAAAGTGTTAAAAATTGATCGATGTATTAATAGAAAGATAAATCATTGTAAAATCAAATTACCAGAACCCGAACAAAACTTTGTAGAATATAAGAAGTACCACTTGTTGTCTATGCCGACAGTGAGGCTTTGCTGATTCCTGCAGAACAATCTGAATATATAAGGAACAGCAACACTGAAGTATTTCAAAATCATAAGATACTTAGTATAGGTTATTATGTTAAATGTAGTCATGATGATTCTCTTTCCGAGTATAAAGCATGTTCTGAAGAGGAAATCGATCCTCCCAAGTGGTTTGCTGAAGAATTGAAACAGTTAGCCGAAAAAGTTAATCATATATTAAAAAATCCTCTACCAATGGAAGTTTTGACTCCTCAGCAAAAGGCAGCCTTTAAAAATAGCACAACTTGTCACATTTGTGAACTGGCAATAGCACCTGAAGATAATAAAGTGCGAGATCATTGTCATCTGACTGGAAAATATCGCGGACCTGCTCATGAGAAATGTAACTTGAATTATCAAGATTGTTGAACGGTATCCGTTGTCTTCCATAATTTAAGTGGTTATGATGCACATTTTATTATTCATGCAATTTCAACTCAATTCGAAGGTCATATCCAACTCCTTCCCTTAAATGAAGAGAAATATATTTCATTTACAAAACATGTAAAAGATAGTGAGGTTAAATTTGGATTTATTGATTCGTTCAGGTTTATAGCTTCATCGTTAGAAAAATTAGCATCAAACTAGATGAGAACAAAGTACTAAAATCTGTTTGCTCTGATTTTTCTGATGTAAAAATCCAATTGTTGACGCGTAAAGGTGTTTGTCCTTATGCGTATTTTGACTCTAAGGAAAAACTCAAAGAGACTCAGATACCGCCAATAGAAAAATTTTACAGTACTTTCAATGATTCTACAGTTTCCAGTGAAGATTATGAGCATGCGCAATGGGTATGGTTGGAATTCAACTGTCAAAATCTTGGCGATTACGTGTTCTTATACATGAAAACAGATATATTGCTGCTTGCGGATATCTTTGAAAATTTTAGAAGTCAGTGTGTAATAGCTTATGGTCTCAAACCAGCACATTATTATACAACTACTGGTTTGACTTGGGATGCGATGTTGAAGTATACTAGAATAAAGCTAAAACTCCTCATCGACATTGATAAACTCATGTTTATAGAGCAAGGCATTAGAGGTGGTGTGAGCCAGTGCTCTAATCGCTATGCCAAAGCAAACAATTCATACATGGAAGATTACAATGAAAATGATGAGACAAATTATCTAATATACTTGGACGCAAATAACCTTTACGGTTGGGGTATGGTCCAAGCGCTACCATTTGGTGGTTTCGAATGGGTGCCTAATGTAGACAATAATTTCAAGTTTAATATAGCAGATGATGCAGCGGTAGGATATACTTTAGAAGCAGATTTAGATTACCCGGAAGAATTGCATGACATTCATAGTGATTTACCATTTTCCCCTGGACATTCGAAACCACCATGGGCTTAAACTTGTTAAAATTCACCGAGTATTACAGTTCAATCAATTTAAGTGGCTAAAACCCTATATTGATTTAAATACAACAAAAAGGTCAAATACCAAGAATGAATTTGAAAAGAACTTATTCAAACTTATGAACAATGCGGTATACGGTAAAACAATGAAAAATGTACGCAAACACGTAGATCTTAAACTCGTGACAAAGTGGGACGATATCCCTGGCGGAAGGTTCGGATAGAAAAAAATGTATCCGAGGTTAAAGGAAGAATTTTAATCCGAATGAAACCGATCTAATCAGAAGGCAAAGAAAGGATTTCAATCCGAATGAATTAGATCTAATCCGATGGTTTAAGGGAGGATTTCAATCCGAATGAATCCGATCAAATCCGAGATCGAAGCAAGGATTCCAATTTAAAGTGAAGAATGCCGTTCAGTAACATATTTGCACATACATTTTTTTTAAATATAAATTTTATTTTTAAGTGATTAGTTACAAATTTTTCGGATTCACTCGGATTGGAAAGGATAGAAAATAAGTTCGGATTGGTTTCGGATTCATTCGGATTAAAGCTACGGATTAGAAAGGATTGAAAGTAGTTCGGATTGATTTTGGGTTAATTAGGATTGAAGGCACAGATTGAAAAGGATTGAACGGTAACTTCAGTTTAGAACTACGGATAGAAGAGGATTAAAATTCGTTCGGATTGATTTCAGATTGATTCGGATTGGGATAACAGATTGAAAAGTGTGGACGGATTGAATATCGGATTAATTCGCACTGAAATTTTTGTAGGTTACGGATTGAAAGTATTTCGGAATTTGCTCGGATTCATGCGGATTGGAAATCGGATTGAAAAGGATTGAAACTTTGCTCGGATTAGAATCGGAATCATTCGATTTGGTATCGGATTCATACGGTTTAATGTCGGATTCATTCGGATTCAACTTTGTAGAGACTGACGGATTGGAAAGGATTAAAAAGGATTAAAAAATCTTTTTTGATGAGGCTCGGATTAATTCGGATTGAAATGTGAGATCGGTTTAATTTCGGATTCAATCAGATTAGACGTACGGATTGAAAAGTGTGTTCGGATAGATTTCGGATTCATGCGGATTAAAAATTATTAAAAGGTAAGCTTCAGATTCATTCGGATTGAATTTGGAGTTGAGACACAGATTAAAAAGGATTAAAAAGGTTTGAAAACATCCTTTGGATTAGATCGGAATGAAACTGTTTGGTTCGGACACAAATTCCAAAATGATTCGGAAATTTTCGGATTGGTTCGGAATGAATTTCAATCCGAATCTTCCGCCAGGGTAGGTACGGTGCAGATGCTCTCATAACAATACCTAATTTTCACAGCCGTGCAATTTTTGATGAAAACTTGGTGGCTGTGGAACTTAGGAAGACTGAGGTTTTAAGGGGTTAGTGCCAAGTTTTCACCTTGTTAGAGGTAAGCTAAGGGCGGTAGGCTTTCCACTTATAGGGGCTAAAAGTTGGAACACTTCACAGGAGGTTTAACGATAGAACTCAACTCAAAAATTAAAGTTAAACTAATAGGTTGTTTAACTAGAGAATAATATGAAAAACAACAGTAGTTGACTAATAATTAATAATAGGTGCAAAACTCAATAAACGCCTGGTTTTCGTAATTCTCAGGATTACTTTTTCGCTCGATTTCTTTCACGCTCGTTATCGCTCAACTCACAATCGGAATCTAATCTTAGATTAATCCTCAACCTCACACATACACACCCGTGGTAAACTCTTAAATTAAATGATACTTTTACGCGCGCTAATTTTAAATATAAATTTATAAATTTTCAGGACTATAACACTCGGCCATCCGTAGTTTCTTTCAGAAGTTTGATTCGTAACTCATGAACTAGATCCTTAGATTCTAAACGCTCGCTTAAAAAAAAAATAACTCTCATTCGCTTTCAGGATAACGTTTCGGGGGGCGTCTAATTCGCTTTTGACGTCCAATATCTTCTTTGCTTTCGGATGATTCGTTAGAGACTTTCTTAGTGGTCCCTAATACAAAGTTATCTTTATGAATCTCGTCTTTCGTCTTAGCAGGTAATTTTTCGTCTTCTTCTTCCGTTTCACTATTATCTTCTCCATTTCCATTTTCGTTTATTGGTGCTCGCCAAATTTTTAATTGACTCGTGTGAGCTGTAGAAGCGTATCTTCGGCCTAGTTTATCTACCCGTAAGGCTACTACACCATATGTGTCCCCTGGATAAATTGCTGTTAGTATCAATGGACCCCTAAATTTATTCTGAAGCTTTTGACTTTCTCCGGTTTGCTCTGGAGCACTCTTCATAAATACAATGTCTCCTACTTCATACCTGATTTCTATGATCCGATTTTTGTCGTACCTCGCTTTATATCTATCTTGTTCTTTACGGATCTTGGATCGTGCTTCCTCCTGAAGTTGGTAAGGGTTTGAATAACGTGTCTCATCGTCTATGGTTAGCTGGCGTACATCTCAACATCTCAATCGTAATTCAAACGGACTTTTACCAGTAGATTTGTTCGGTGAATCGTTGAGGTTTCGCTGAATTTCTTTCAATTTATTGTCCCAATCTTTGCCCTTTTCGTGTTCAACAGTGGCTTGAATTGCGGGTATTAAAGTTCTGTTGACACGTTCAACCAATCCATTTGCCTGTGGATGTCTCGGCGAGTTAAGCGTACGCTTGATTCCATGCTTGGAACAAAATTCTTGAAATTTAGCTGATGTGAAGCAAGTTCCTCTGTCTGAGACTATTCTACCTGTTGCGCCAAAATCCAAAATAACATCCTCTAAGGCTTTTATCACGTTACTGGCTTTCGTGTCTTTGACCGCTTTTAAGATCACGAATTTCGTCAGGTTATCAGTAACAACCAGTACATAGGAATTCCTCGCAGCGGTGGAAACAAAAGGTCCTTCATGGTCAATGTGAACTATTGCAAAGGGTCGTTCTCCTGATTTTATCGGATGCAATTCTCCAGCTTGTCGACCTGTCTTGACTGTCGTAAGTAAGCATTGCACACAACTACGAGTGTGCTGTCGAATGTATCGGTTCATTCCTGGAAAATAATAATATTCCCTCATTTTTGCCAAAGTTCTCTCGACTCCCGGGTGACTTTGTAGATTGTGATAACGCACGGTCATACATTTTCGCATGGAATCTGGCACAACATACAATAACTTTCCGTTAATACTTTTGTACAAAATATTATTCCTGCAAACAAAATCCTTAACATCCATTTTCTCATGTTTTGTCCGTTCGCTAACAGGTTTCCCTAAAATATCCTTTTTCGCTCACAGTTTATCATCTGAATACTGACACATTAGTATTTCATCTTCGACGTTTATCAGACTAAATATTTCGGCAGTTCTTTCGCTTACTTCTTTTACTTCCATACTTACTGGTGCACGGCTTAACGCATCTACATGTGGCATTTTCAGTCCCGGTCGATGAGTGATTTCGTAATTGTACTCAGAAAGTAGATTGTTCCATCGAACAATTTGGTGATTTCTAGTTTTCTGTGTATTTAGGTACAACAGTGCTCTACAATCCGTTACAATCTTCAAATGTATATTTATCAACCAAGGTCGCAAACGCGTTACGGCCCAAATAATAGCAAGAAGTTCTAGTTTTCTAGAATGATAACTTTTCTCTGGTTCGCTTGTTCGACGACTGATTGCATATACTGGATGAAACTGCATGTCATCAGCACGCTGAAGTAACATCGCCGCCAAACCCCTAGAACTAGCATCAGTGTGGAGCTCAGTTTCCCTAATTCGCGAATACGTTTGTAAGACTGGTTTACTACTCATTAATTTAATTAAATTTCGGAAAGTGCTTCGCTCAGTTTCACCCCAACAAAATTTATTTGTCTTTTTTAGTAGATCATACAAGGGTGCTGCAACCTCGGAAAACTTGTGCACGAATCGCCTGAAAAAATCCTACTAGACCCAAAAATCGCCGCAGAGTGTGCACATCTGTTGGTTCAGGGAATTCGAGAATCGCCTTCAGCTTCACTTCGCCTGGTTCGATTCCTGAAGCTGAAATTCTATATCCCAAATAAGCAACCTTTGACATTAGGAATGAACACTTTTCTAGATTTATAGTTAATCCAGCCCTCGATAGTGCTTCTAAAACCAGTATTAAACGCTCTTTTAAATCACTCCACGACTTACCCGGAATCAAAATATCGTCCAGATAAAATAACACCTTATCATTTCGCAATGGACCTAAAACCTGATACATCAACATAGAAAAGTAGAACGGAGCATTCATTAGCCCAAACACCATTCTTGTGAACTCACCTGTTTCATCGGGCGTTATGAAGGCAGTTTTCTCTTGCGCGTTTTCAGTTAAAGAAACTTGCATGTATCCCTGTGCCAAGTCCAACGAAATAAACATCTTACTATCGCCCACCATAGACAAGTGGTCTTCCAAGTTTGGCAATGGGAAATGCATGCGTACCGTTTGCTTATTCAATTTTCTATAATCCACTACGAGGCGTGGCTTACCATTCTTTCTGCGCACTAATAATACAGGGCTCGCATACGGCGAATCTGTATCCTTGACTAAGCCTAACTCTCTATACTCGCTTATGATATCTTTCATAATTAGTCGTTCGTCCTCACTTGCTCTATGAGGCTTGCTCCAGATCGGTGAGCTCCCCTCATTTTCTTTGATGTCCATTTTCACCACAGACGTACAATCTAACTCACTCATATCTCTCGCAATGACATTTCGGTATTTATTTAACACATTAATAAGATCACTCAAAACCTCTTTTTCCGGTGAACCCTCGTAATTTATATCATCCTCGGACATAGATGTCATCTTCTTCTTTATACTGCTGATGACTGGCAAGGGAGATACCTCTCCTTTAAACATTGTTGATCCTTTCGTTAAGGATTCATCCTGGCTGCTGAAATTAGAATAAGGAACTATCTATAACTTTAAATAAGTAAATCGAACGTGCAGGTATTTTAATATTTTCTATGGTAGAAAACTTGGCACTTGAAGAAACACTCGTTGGATAATCAAAAATGAATGCGTCTTCTCTTTTTTTGAAACACAACACTTCACCTCTCTTGTAGTAATCCACGGTCGGTGCGTCGGTGAATGATCTCCCGATTATCATGTCCACTTCCTGATGATCATCTTGAACCAGTAAAATTTTAACATCTCGAACCGTTACATCATCCACGGTGACATCTGCTACTAATTGGCCTAAAGATTTGACAGTGTAGTGGTTTGGTCCTCAACTCTTTAGCATTACACTTGCGTTTCCAATTGGTAGACTCGTTCTCTTGGCTGAAGATTCCTTAATAGTACAGTCTGAGCTTCCGGTGTAAATCTGTGCTTTAAATTCACATTTGTTCACAAACACATTTTTAAGGTATTGATTTAGTGAACTGTCATGTGAGGCATTCTCGATGCTGCTTACTTGTCGTTTCATTTCGGTCTCTGTGTTAGTACAGTGACGTTGTGTATGTTCTTTTGCTCCACATTTTCTGCACGAAATTTCCTTCATTGGTTCAGGACAATTTCTGGCTATATGGCCGAAGTGGTTGCAGTTATAACATTTAAGTTCTCCGTTTTCGTTTCTCAGAGGTGGTCGCTGATCTGGTCTTCGTGTGAACTTCGACGTGTCCTGTTTCCATTCCTTTGCCGTTGTTATTGCTGTCTTCTCTGTTGTTTGCAATGAACTAGGCTTTGTCTTTTGTTGATAATTTCGAGCTGGTGGTTTCTCTTGCCCTTTTATCCTTTCTAATCGATGATTGTTTACTCGCTCCTGCGCTATAATATCATGTAACAGTTCATTCTCCGAAATATGAAATTGTGTAAGCAAAACGTTACAAATGTCTTTCGACCACAACCCTGTTAATACCTGCTCCTTTGTTTCCTGGAAATTAAATCTTAGCCTATAACACAGTTTTACCTTGGAATAATAATATGTGGCCGTTGACTCGTTTTTCTCCTGGACTCTGCTAATCATCTGCTTCCACTTAGCTGTTTGAGTTTGCTCTATGACGTATGAATTTCTGAATGCTTCCTGGAATGTTTCCCAATTTTCAAATTGAGCAGCATGTAGAGAATACCAGTCTCTGGCTCCGTATTTCATATGCATCTTTGCGGTCTCAATTGCGAAGCTGTCAGTGATGGAGTTTTCGCATGGATTCTAGAGTGTCAATCCATTCCTTTGCTTTCGAGGTTCCAATTTCTCCATCAAAATTCTCAATTCCTTTGCTTAAATCAGGCATTATGTGATAGCTAGGAAAAGGATTCGCATTTTCTGTCCGTGCTGGGCTTTGATTTCTAGTTAAGTTCATCATCGTTTCTTCACGACGACGTCCGTCTTCAATCAATGTTAACACCGCTTGTTCTAACGTATTTCCTACGCTTCGGGTTGATTGTACGTTAGAATCTTGTTGCTGAAATAAATCTCGACGAAAATGAAGGTCATTCGGGTGTCTGTTGTTGTGATGTGGGACACTTGCTGATTCTCGGTTACTTCCACCCGGAATGTTCTCTGGTCTCGAAGTCATTGCGGTATCCCTAGAACCTGGAGTCCATCTTCCTCTTCCTCGTCTATCCTCGTTCCTAAACTATTAGTATTTTATTGAACTACAAAATTATGGAATTTAAATATTTTTAGTAACGGTTGTTGACAATTTGTTTGTTCCCGTAGGTCTCTCCTGGTTTGCTAAACCATGGGTTTCTGTAGGTATTGGGTCGACTTGCATGCTTTCATTAATTTGTGCGGAAAATCTTTCGAAGTCTTCCATTGAGTAAATTTGATCGTCTCTTCCTGTTGCCATGATGAATAGTCACTTATCACCCAAAATGCTGAGGCACTTGGCATTAACAAGCATTTTCTACGCCATTTTGAAATCGAGTCTTTCTCGATTTTCAAAATTCTTCGTTTGATTTTATGCTTGCACTTTACACTCAAAGATAACAATTATCACTCTTTGTACTATAAATGGGTTATATCCCACTTCTGAATTGTTAGAGGTAAGCTAACGGCGGTAGGCTTTCCACTTATAGGGGCTAAAAGTTTGAACACTTCACAGGAGGTTTAACGAAAGAACTCAAAAATTAAAGTTAAACTAATAGGTTGTTTAACTAGAGAATAATATGAAAAATAACAGTAGTTGACTAATAATTAATAATAGGTGCAAAACTCAATAAACGCCCGGTTTTCGTAATTCTCAGGATTACATTTTCGCTCGATTTCTTTCAAGCTCGTTATCGCTCAACTCACAATCGGAATCTAATCTTAGATTAATCCTCAACCTCACACATACACACCCGTGGTAAACTCTTAAATTAAATGATACTTTTACGCGCGCTAATTTTAAATATAAATTTATAAATTTTCAGGACTATAACAACCTTTTCTTTTAAGAATTTTTTTATCAAATTAAAATTTATATTACAGATCCTAACTTTTCACACATCATTATAGATAAAAAAAACTATTGCAATATTTTTTTTTTTAATAATAAATCTGGCTGGTATGCCTGCCAGAGGTTACCTATTTTAAAAACGGCCGTACATGATTCAGAAAAAACTATTGGACCGATCGGGCTGAAATTTGGATGTTATTCTACACATATGTCGCTATCGCATGAACCAAAATAATTGAAATCCGAAAAAAATAAATACAAAATGGCCGACTTAAAAATTTTTTAGCTAATTTTTACAATAATTATGATTTTGGTTCATGCCATAACGACATATAGTGGTGTGCAAAAGTTTTGGGCCAAACACATTTTCGACTATATACAGTAAATAAAAACAGCTAAGAAAGATTGAGTATATATAAACTATTAGTATTTTATTGAACTACAAAATTATGGAATTTAAATATTTTTAGTAACGGTTGTTGACAATTTGTTTGACAATGTTTTTTATGACGGTGTTCAAAATTAATGGGCCACACTTACATTATAGATTTATAAAATAGTAAACGTTTATAAAATCAAAAAGAAAGTCCTTATTTAGTTTCTTAATAACTAATACTTAGTAGCCATACCCTTTGCAGCAATTACAGCAGCACACCGACGAGGCATTGAATCAACTAAGTGCTGAGCGTAGTCCTTTGGTAATTTTTCCCACTTTTCCTGCAGATTTTCCCATAGTGCAGCTTTGTTCGAATGTTTTCTTGTTGCAACATGAATTCTTGGACCAGCTTCGACTTACGTTTTGGATCATTATCTTGTTGAAAGATTCAATCTTTAGGCATTTTTTTCTTGGCATATGGTAACATTTTTTCTGACAAAATACTGATCCAACCCCATGTTTAACTGTTGGAATTTGATACTGGGAATCATGTCTTGTGTTTTTCGGACGTCGAACATACTTTTTTCCGTCACTTCCAAAAAGATTAAATTTTGATTCGTCAGAAAAAAGTACTTTATTCCACTGCTTCGGAGTCCAGTGTTGGTATTTTCGTGCAAATGTCAATCGGGCCTTCTGATTATTTTGTTGATCAAAGGTTTTTTAACACTAACCTATTCAAACAGCCCTATATCATGCAGACGACGTGTCACCGTACTCCTACTCACATTGGCAAGGTTTTTATTGCGGAATTCATTAGCAATTTCAGATGCAGTTTTCTTAACATCCTTTGTAGATTTGCGTTTAATGATTTTATCAACACGTAAAGTCATTTTCCGTGGTCTACCAGATCGTGGGAGGTCCGATAGAGACTTAGTAGTAGTAAATTTTACGATTATTCTATTCACAGTACTTTTACCAATTTTTAATAAAGCAGAAATTTCACGAGATGCCTTTCCTTGTTCAGAAAGGTTTATCACGGCTTCCCGAATTTGAATATTTGTATGTCTCGGCATATTGACCTTAGAATGATTTTATCTCATACGTGAAACACAGGGCGAATATAAACAAACCAAGTAGTGAGCTCAGTGGAGTTCTCCAAAATATTTAAACACAGTTGACCAATACTTTGGCACACGCAAATATAGAATATAAAAGATAGAATTGGTAAATTTTTCTTTTCACAAGCTACCTACCTAACTTTTTACTAAAAAGAGTATACTTAGTTTTTATATAAATAGATTTTTTCTTAAGTTAGCCTTTTAGGAAATATTTCAGAAAAACAATGTGTAGAATAACATATCCAAATTTCAGCCCGATCGGTCCAATAGTTTTTTCTGAATCATGCACGCCTGGTCAAAAAACGTTCTTTCGAGAAAAACGCGTATAGTTTTTAATCTAAAATATAGGGTGATCGATTTTAATCTATAAGTATCTTCTAAAATACTTTATTAACGAAAAAATGGTTAAAACAAGACTTGACAAGGATCAAGAGGGCCATTTAACTGTACCATCAATTTTGACCTTGAGTTCAATTTTCAAGTTCTTTTTCTTGAAACGCGCGCCAAATGCATGTTTGGCGCGTTCGAGATGCTTACGTTGTTTTGCATTTTTCGATCTATTCTCGATGTTTATAACCAAAATAACGATTAATCCGACAATTCTACATATATTTATTATAAGAATTTGCACTTTTTAGAAAATCAATTTTTCAAAAATGTTCTTTGGTACTAACCCCTTAATGAATAAATCAATCTATGTAGGACTTTGTGTGCTGGATGTTTCCAAAAGGTTGATGTATGATTTTCACTATGACAGTCTCATCTACAATGTCAAATGTAATAATATTTACGAGGATATGAAAGAAGATATTCACAAATTTGACACCTCAGATTTTCCTTTGAATAATGTATATGGAATGCCGCAAGCCAACAAAAAGATTTTATGGTAGATGAAAGATGAATGCAGTGGACAGATAATAACTGAGTTTGTTAGTTTGAGAAGCAAAATATACAGTGTTCGCGTCAATGGCCAAGATTTTATTAAGAAAGTCAAAGGTGTTAAAGCAGGTGTGGTGAAGAAAAATATAACTTTTAACGATTATACTGAATGTTTGCATACATTTTCTATTCAGACGAGAACACAGTAAACTATTAGATCTCGACTTCACAAAGTTAAAATTGTTAAACAGTTAAAGGTCGCCTTAAGTACAGATACCCTGGCGGGGGGTCATTATCAAATTAGAAATGTTGATGACAAGGTTGACTTGTAAATAGCAGTTTTAAGTCGATGTATATATTATTGTCGGAAGTTTATAAATATTGTAAACAGTAGTTTTTAAATATATTGTAGGAAATTTGTAAATATTATAAAATAAAATGACATTCATTTGAAATATCATTTGTTATTATTTTACACAACCTTTCATATTATTTAACGTTTAACATTAGTTTAACAATACTTTAACTATACTTTAGCCCATTCATGAAAGTTGAGATTATATACAGGAATATATACATATATATATACCCTCCTCCTCCTCCTCCTCCTCCTTTTCCTCCTTAAACACATTTGCATAGGTCAAGCTCACTAAAATTACTGTAACATTACTTTAACATTATTTTAAAGTTAAGAGGGAGAGAGATAAGTCTGTCAATGAATCGACTACGAGCTGCTTGCACTGGGTCAAGAATTGTAATACGATATTACGTGTATCAGGCTTTTAAAGACTTTATTTTTAAAAACTTATATATATGCAAGGGGGGCTTCGCCTCCCTGCGCGCTTCGCGCGCCTACTTCCCATCAGAATTTTGATGAATTCTTTGATTTATTAGCATTTTATTCACGTTTTATAACGTCTTACAGGCGTTTTAATGTAGTCTTATAGTGGTCTTATGGAGTCCTATGGGGATCAGAACCCTAACCTAAGCCTTAACTTTACCTAAACCTTATGGGATCTTATATGAGTCTCATGAGATTTTAATGAACGTCTTATGGGAGTTTTATGTTATTTTTATTGGGTCCTGCTGCGGTCATATGGGATCCTATTTGGTCTTATGGGGTTTTATGGTAGTCTTACAGTAGTCTCTTTGGTCCTATGGGGTTGAGACCCTAACTTAACCTAACCTAATCTTTTGAGATTTTCAGGGACTTCTTATTTGGGTTTTATGGTGTATTATGGAAGTTGTGTGTTGTCTTATGAGGTGTTATGGTAATATTTTGGGATCTTATGTAATTTTTATCTTTTTGGGGTTTCATTTTGGTCATATGGTGGTCTTATGGAATTCTAATGAGATTCTTGACACAGCGGCAGCGGTGAAATTAAGGGGTTACGTGATTATTGGAATCAAAAGAAGCGTGTCGTTACGGGGTCACATCGGTTGCCATAGAGGTGGAACTAACCTAACCCTAAACCATACATATCCTAACCTAATTTGGTCCTATTGGGGTCTTATAGGGTTTTATGGTAGTCTAATAGTGGTTTTATGGGGTCCTTTTTGTTACAGACCCTAATCTAACCCTAACCCTTACCTAAACTCCATTAGAATCCCTTCATGAGATCACGTGATTGAATAACATTGACCCTTCTCAATTCCTGACACAGCGGTGGCGAGATTGAAATTGGCTAAAGACCAATGATCTTTTTATATCTTTTAAATCTTTTTCAGAAGGGCGTATAGTTTTGTGTCCCTTTAGTGATAGGGGTCAAGAATCAAAGAAGAGGGTATATATAATATGTGTCAGTGTGTGTGTGCGTATGTGTATGTAATATTTATTCGTATATAAGCCTTTTGAAATCTTGCGACTTTTTTCCATTGAGTTTCATTGTAGGTCGAAATTTAGAGAAAAAATGTTACAAATATTTTAACAGTTTAGTGAGAAAAATTAACTTTAAAATGAGTCATCGAAAATGTTTAAATGCGAAACTTTGCATGTAACAATGAATCCTTGAATGCGAATGAATGTAAAGAATACCAATTTTTGAACGCAATGCTTTTTAATGCGATACTTCTCATTCGTTTTAATGCTACCGAGTAAGAGAAAAGTTCAGCGCAAAACGAAAACTTTTTAAATCGAGGATTCGTATTGGTTTGAATGCTTTTCAATGCGAATTAATTATTTGAGAAAAGCAAATATTTTTCAATGCGAACGTGATTAAATGATTAAATACTATTCAATGCGATTGAATTCGATGGGTCAGAAAGCGGAATTGAAACGCATTCAAAACGTCATTACTTTTTAATACTTTTTAATACGACGCGATTTACAGGGAGAAGTATCACATCCGTTTCGTGACTATCAATGCACCAAATTAAACCGAATTTTTTCTTTCCTCGTGTCATTTCTACCGAGTCAGCAAAATACACAATTTAAAAGTAACTGGTAACAGCGTTAAAAAACACTTTTTGTATAATGTTAGAGTTCACTTAGCGTCATTCTCTGATGATAGTCATTTTGAAATCTGCATTGCTTTGTACTTGCTTTTGAAATCTAGCGTGGCGTGGCGCTGCTGTTGCGTCCAATAACGCGCGCTTTTTGAATAATGAAAACTTCATTCATTATACTATTGTTTACTCACGATTGTGTTCATGGTTATACCGTATTTCTAACCTAACCTAAAGTTGCGGAAATGTTTTAGTTTATATCGTTTTAATATCATTTATATAAAAGAAAAAAGTTTTAATATTTAATATCTAGGCTATGATCGCAGGGCCTAGTCACGCTGCAGTTGATGGCTTTCTACGCCAGGAATTGTGACGTGGCTTTTTATTCAATAAAATTAGGCCTCTAAGCCAGGCACAAGATAAAATTAAAAAAAGGAAATTAACATATTTTGGGCGCCAGGCTTTTCTTGGGACAATTATTAAATTATGCTAGTTATAGTCAAAAAAAAAAATATATATATTTAAACAAACAAAGCAACCTCACTGACTATTAATCCTTTCTTGGGACAGTTGTTTATAATAGTTCAGGAATCTGAATTATAACTAGCAAAATTCAACTTTAATAAAGAAAACTATAAAATTCAAAAATAAAAAAAATAAAATTCAAAATCAAGGCTAGACAACGATAGAGAGGGGTGGGACGTTAACTAACAAAGCCCATATTTAAAATAAATAAAATGAAAATTTATTCAAATAAAACAAATTAATAATAACAAAAAAAATATATATATATATAATATTGTCAATAAATTAAGATAAAAATATTTTATAAAATAGGGAGGATCTTTATACATTATTGGGGCTCTAAAATAAATAATAGAATAGAATTTAAGAAATAGGGATCATTATAATGAGAAAATTTACATAAATATAATTTTAGGGTTTAATATCATTAATCAGGGATCATTATAATGGGAAAATTTACATAAATATAATTTTAAGATCTTTAAAGACATTAAAGGGAACATTCCATGGTTTCGGCACTCCGGATTTATAACTATATTCTACAGGGAAAACATAATTTCTATATGGGGCAATAATAATTCAGAAAATATAAAATATCGATTCAGCTAAGGAGTTAGAACCAATAATTATAATAAGATAACTTGGCTGGATCGTAAAAGATAAAAACTCAAACCTTTAAACCGAAGAATACAGCAAGGCGAATACAGCGAGGTATCCGAACACTACACAAAATTACGATACGGCCGACACTTTCAATTTACAAAATTAGAAAGAACGAGTGAAGAGAAATGAGTGTCGATCTAAGCGTCGTTTATCGGGAGAATTCATCAAAAACGGGGGGAATTTGACTGCACGTGAACCGTAAATTGGTATCTGATAAGGGTAAGAAGTAGAGATCGCCCCTGAAGATCGTTGCCCATTGGTCTGCCCTGTTGTCTTTCCTTATCTTCAAAAGTCCTCTCCTTTCCTCGCAGAGCCAAGTCACTTTCGCAGAGGAGAAATTCTCTCCTCTCTGTACTCAAGAGAGGGGATCAATCGTGGCGTACGAAACCAAAACTTGTACGAGGGTAGCTGAAGCGCGGAATCCTCATTGGAGAACGGAAGTCCTTGCTTCAAACCGCAGATGTAGGGTGGATTCCGAATTGCTCCAACATAAAACAAAAAAGAGGCACTACGGCCAGAAAAATGCTCTTTTTCCATTTCAGAGCCATAAAAATATAAGATAAGATAAACCTACCGACCTATTAACGATAGGGTTAGTAATTTTGGTTCTTCCTCACTGGAACAAGCCTAAGGTCTTGGAAGATCAACCAAAAACTCAACGAGATATTTGAAGACAGCGGAAACCATAAGAGAAGTCTATTGAAGGTCACCAGACAGAAGAAGCCTCGCCAGAATGGAGGTGACGACAGATCCTAATCGATGACGCAATGGAAGTGGATGCTGCGAATCTCTACTCTTAATCCTCATAGATTAAGAGGCTCACAGTAGTTTACATAAAAGTGGGGATAAAATAATATATATTAATAAAATTATTCTTAACTCTAAGAAATAACAAGAAACGAGGAGTGCCGAAATTATTAAAAGTTTCAGCCTTTATCAGAAAATATTTATTGGGAGGATTTATTTTAATTTTGTGATGTGTAGAAAATCTGCCACATCATAGAACATACGACTGTCTACGTCAGGAACGTGTTTTAAATAAATAAATAAACAACTTAAAAGTCTGTAAATAAATAAATAAGCTCTACTACTTAATAATAGAGGCTGTGATCAAAGGAGTTCTAATACGGTCCTTTTCCGTATACGCAGTAAACTTGGATGCTGCGTTTAGTGTGTTGACTTGCCCATAATCGAAAATATCGTTACGGGTCTCATTCCAGTTATCTGGTACATTACGATACCCATTAAAATCGTAACATGACCAGCTCCTTGAATCTCCGGTCGCCTCCTTCTGCATCCTAAAAGCCATGATTCGGGTGGCTATGGACATGCGATGGTCTAACTGATAGGTCGTACATCCTCGGATGTTTCCTTCGACGTATCTACGGTGTCGATTGAACGCCACAGGCTCTGTTCCTTTTTGCGCAAAAGCGCACTGTGCTAAGGAGCCTCTGATGTTGTCAGTTCTTGATAATGTGGTCTTATAAAATATCGATGTTCGCCGCATGTGTCCAGCAACGTACTCAAACAAACCAGCATTGAGTGCAAAGCGTGGATGATCAGACGGAAAACCATCTGCTCCGATGCCTGCGTTCTCGATGTTCTGTCTTTGCTCGTTGATCAGCCTCGATGATCTTGCCCAACCTAGCAAGTTGGCAGTGGGACGCGGTGTTGCCCTTCTTTGCGGATCAGCTTGTTGAGCAGGCAGTGGTTGTGGCTGCTCGGGCATTGCGAGTGGAGCATCTCCTTCATTAGCACCTTCGGGTGGTGCTTCTTCAACATGTTCCTCGGCTACAACGTTTGTAGGCCGGATAGCGATAGGTAAATTCCAGATCGGATCTCTGTGTGGATCCAACGTGTAGAGGTAATCCTCAACAATCCGCTGAGCAAATACCCCGGGTGCTGGATAGCACTCGTATAGCACGTGTGTCCTGTGGTCAATTCTTCCGAAGAAGCCTGAGAATCCTTCAAAGTTGAAGGCAGTTGGCAACTGTCTCAATGAAAATTGATGCAGAGTGCCTGAGGGATCTTCAAAATCACCGATGCCACGCAAGAATGCATTTATTGGCTCGTGGACTGGATACTCTGCGCTCTTCACATAGTTAACCAAGTTATTTTCGTCTTCGGTGGAACGACCAGTATTCTGACGAATCAACGCAATCCTGGAATATGCGACTATGATGTTATACCAGTTGTACATCGCCATTGTCACGTGCCTCTGGAATTGTTTGTCGGCCGTACAGACTTGTGAGTACATACGTTCCGACAATGAGACAAAGCTCTCGAATCCTGGTGAAAAGGATTTTACACCAACCTCCTCAATAAAGCCATGGTCGCCATCGATAACAAATCCGTCTAAATAGAGAGGGTCACTTGTTAAAGGCGTCTGTTAAAGACGTTTTCAATGCGTTTCAATTCCGCTTTCTGATCCATCGAATTCAATCGCATTGAATAGTATTTAATCATATGCGAACATTCGCATTGAAAAATATTATTTTTATTATCAGTTTTGTCATCTTTTATCAGTTTTCAGTAGAGAATCAATTATCATTTAAATCGCAATAATGTCGCATAAATCTCTTTACGAAGTTAACAAAAGGCACAAACAAGTTTGAGTACGAAATGTTTTACGAAATTTAAATCAAAACATGGAGTTGGCTGAAATAGTACTACAAGATAATGATGTACATGATCAAGAAATTCAAGTAGAAGAGCTGCTCAAAACTTATTTGAGGGCAGTTGCACCAGCCTCCCCCCCTCCCACTAATAGTTCGAAACTCTTACATAGCCTAAGTTATTGCACTGCAAATGCGCTCATATGTGCCATTAATAAAAAATTTTGTGCCAGAAAACCTCAGAAGTTACAGACGGTGTTACATGGGGGGATGGTGGAGACACGTTATCCCCCCCAATGAAGCAAACAGATTTTGTATTACACTTGCGCTACACTGTAAAGCGAGATATTCAAAATCAAAATGGGGGGGAGGGGGCTGGTACGATTTTCCTGAAATTATAATATTTTTAACAATCCGCAAACGCCATTCTAAATAACTTTAAATGCGCTCATTTGCGCCACTAATAAAAACAATTGGGCTAATTATTTAATATTTTTTATATTTTCGGGGGCGGGGGGGGGACAGCGTGACGTAGGAGTTAATTACGTCATGGTAGGTTTAAAATAATTTTGCTAAACAGAGTATCTATCATTTTCAAATGCGCTCATATGCGCCACAAATTTTTTCTTGTATCTTAAAAATTGCACGAGCTATCGGTTTATTAAATCCTCAATAAATGATAACCCTTGAAAATAAAAATCATTTAATTAAAAAATAAAGGTAATCACTCCTGTACATTTTTAAATGCCCTCTCACGCGCCATATTTTTTCACAAAAAACCATAATAATAAAGAAAGATATAAAAGGTAAACTATTATTAAAAAAGTGATAACCATCGAAATAATGATTCAAAACATTTACATTGAACTCGGGGTTTTCGGATAGGGTTTTGAATACGCTCAAATGCACTACCATGTAATTAAGCAAGAAACCCTTATCATCCCCTCTTATACACCTTATCATTGACGAACAATACCTTCCGAAGACCAAACATGTTTAAATTGACAAATAAGTTTAGCTGATGTCAGTACCTCCAAAGGTTCCAAATGCGCTCATATGCGCCATCACGGAAATCAGCAAAAAAACCCTTATCAGTCTCTCTTATACACCTTATCATTGACGAACAATACCTTCCGAAGACCAAACATTTTTAAATCGACAAAAAAGTCTAACTGATGTCAGTACCTCCAAGGGTTCCAAATGCGCTCATATGCGCCATCACGGAAATCAGCAAAAAACCGTTTTTCCATTTTTTAGCTCGATCGGATGTCATCCATTTCGAAAGTGTGTTCATTTGAAATGAAATCCCTCATATTTGTTAATTACTTAATAAAATAATTTTTTTTGAAAATGTACATACTGCTTTATTAAATGCAGAGTTTCCAAGATTTGTGATTTTTAATGATTTTTTTTAGGAAGGTATTTTTTGAATGGTTAACCTTGTGTGGTAGGGGATGCAACTAGTTTCATTTAAAGTAATTAATAGCACTGTTAATAATGATCGATAGCAAGAGTACAAAAATTTTTAAACAAACTATGACGTATTTTTTTGATAATCCCACGACTCATACCGTTATGTTATAAATTAATTAAAACAATTCTACTTACATTATACATAAATTTTATTTTTATAATAATAAAACTGCATTTTTTCAAATATCTTAATAATAAAATTTTATACTTTTTCTCTTATGAATGTTTACTTTTTATTCCATGTTTTACATTTCTTTTTCATAGCTATGTGATAACAAGAGCAATAGGACCTATCTGAAAAAGCAAGCTCTCGTACATCACAGAACTTGGAACAACAACAAATTTAATATTCGTGACGAAGTAGAGCGTCTATTACGCTAAAGAAACAGAACGTCTGTTACAGCAGAAGAATAGAATGCTACTTCTGCAGACGCAAACGAGGAGGAAAGGTTGGAAGATGTTAATAATGTAGTTAATGAAGAAAGAAACAAATTTTTTATACCTGCAATTGATGGCGAGTTCACTAGTAATACTTTTGATAGACAAAATTGTGTCGAAAGTTTAGCAACCCTTGTTCAAGAAAATAGCAAAGAGATAGAAGAAGAGAGAATAAGTATGTGGGACCGTGACATCAATGAAAGAGTGGAAGCTGTGATCGGAAAGGATACATTTATTTTGGGTCCCAATGATACTCTCACTGCTGAAAAAATGTCCCTTCTTCTACTAAAATTGAAAGTGATAATGGGAGTGAACAAGATGATAGCAGTGCAGATAGCTATGGTCAAAGTGAAGGTAACACTAGTGAGAGCAACAATTTTGATGAAAATTGTTACAATGGTAAAAATAATACTGGAATTGCTCGTCCAAAAATGCATAAGTACTTGAATCCTGTACAAGGTCCTGTAGAGGATTCTAACAAGATTCCTATACAACTGATCATATGGAAAACTGTAAAGAATCCCATGCATGTTTCTGCAGAGGAACATGTACTTTCAAAACAATTAAACTTAGAATTTCATGTGAAGGATCCTTTGCAGTTTCTTTTATCATTTTTATTCACAAAGGGCATAGCAGGATAAGCATATATTAGCTGCCCCCGGCCGAATCTCTGCGACATTTTCACCATGAGTTGGTAAGTAGTTGTACTACAGGGATACTGGAACACTTATCATGCGTGCAATTACCGACAGGTACCGGTAGTTACCTACGGTCGGTAATGTAGATTTAAGATAATTACCATAGGTGTGATTATTGATGGTCGCCGCTAACGTTACCTTCGGTCGGTACTGTAGATTTAAAATAATTACCATAGGTGTGATTACCGACGATAACATTACCTTCAGCTCAGTTGATATGTCAGGTCACTGGAGTGGGGTTAGCAGTATGTGTAGTGGGGACTGTGGATATATAAGGCGGTGCAAAAAGACAAACAAACAGCGGTGCAGCAGCAGCAGAGCATCGTGAGAGCAGAGACAACAGCAGTAGCAGAGTATCTTGAAAGCAGAGACAAATAATTCCATCAGTCGCTAGAAGTCTCCTTTTTATAAGTCCACGCGTATACTGTTTGGAGAGAGGGTAAGTAGAAAAAGAGTAGGGGTAGAAGAAGAGTCGGGAATTTCGGGATATAAGGCGGTGCATCAGACTCGAAAATCATTCCAGGTTTCACAAACTGCTTGAGCAGTAGCAGAGACAACATGTCTACAAAACGCAAAATTTGTGCGAAGAAGGACAACGATGGGAGGCCACTGAAACGTCATCAAGATAAAGATATTCTTGACGAATGTGAAGTGCTGATTCCATTAATTGAAGAGGCTTTGTCTGTTCTGTCAAACTTTCAAGAGGAAAGATAATAAAATTGACTTGATTCACCGATGGATAAAACAGTGTAATTAAAATCTATTCACATTAAACAATGTATTAAGAAACTTATATTGGACCACTCAAAAGCAAAGGTGTCTTAATATTATTCAACAAATTATGCGTCTCCATGCTTCATTCGATGTACAATTGAAGAGAGGTGGTAGAGTGCAGATGCCTGATGATGATGATAATATTGATATAAACGATCGAGTTCGCTAGGCTGAATGTGAAAAAGCATTTAGCAGTAGACTTCAAACTAATGTTATCTTCAAACTATGTTACATATAGATATAAGTGCGTTCCTCGATGATGCTTTAATTGTATTTGAAGAACGTATCCGAGATATATTGAATACTTTTGGACCAATAAAAGTATATGGTGTGCTCGGTGCGAAATTTAGAAAAGTATTGAATGAACAAGTAGACATTAAGTTTACAACATTTATTGCTAAGACGAATGAAATTTTTCATACTACTGTATTAGGCGATTGGTTCGATGTATATGTAAAGCAACCAATCTTGCGTAAAGTTGAAGAATTTCAAGACACAGATTCCGATTGGACATTAGATTCTATTATAAAATTAGAAATCAATGTAAATAAGTATAATCTTATGCGAGCGAGTCTATATATCGATCTATCATTAAAAATAAAATGGAAACATGCATGTGTGAATATATATAACAATGACAATCAGTGCTTTAAGTGTACAGTTTTATCAGCTTTACATCATGCTACAGAGAATGCCCACCTTCTTGCTAATTATAAGCCGTATGATCTTACAACACGGATATCGAATTATACTGTAGTTCCTATTCATCTTACATCACAAAAGCAAGATCGACATATTAATCTTTTACATGTACAAGATCTGTATGCTGATGAGAATCTCAACGATGATTCATATAACTTTGATGATGCAGGCATTGACTTTACAAATTTCCACTATGTGTGGATTAAAAATCTGTCTAGGTTAGTATTTGAACAATTATCAAAATACATATGTAAAAAATACATCTGCGATCGACGTTTGCATTACTTTTCAAGTCAGGAAAAATTTTTCGACCACGAAGAAACTTGTAAAAAGATGAATCATTGTAAAATCAAATTACCGGAACCCAAACAAAATTTCATTGAATTTAGGAACTTTAAGAATAAGGAAAAGGTACCGTTTGTAGTCTATGCTGATCGTGAGGCTTTGCTGATTCCTGCAGAACAATCTGAAGATGTAAGGACCAACAACACTGAAGTATTCCAAAATCATAAGATACTGAATATAGGCTATTATGTTAAATGTAGCCACGATGATTCTCTTTCCGAGTATAAAGCGTGTCCTGAAGAGGAAATCGACATTCCCAAGTGCTTTGCTGAGGAGTTACGACAATTAGCCGAAAAAGTAAATAATATTTTAAAAAGTCCTCTACCAATTGGAAGTTTTGACCCCTCAGCCTTTAGAAATAGCACAACCTGTCACATCTGTGAACTGGCAATAGCACCTCAGGATAAGAAAGTGCGAGATCATTGTCATCTGACTGGAAAATATCGCGGACCTGCTCATGGGAAATGTAACTTAAATTATCAAGATTGTCGAACCATACCCATTGTCTTCCATAATTTAAGTGGTTACGATACACATTTTAATATTCATGCGATTTCTACTCATTTTGAAGGCTATATCCAACTCCTACCCTTAAATAAAGAGAAATATATCTCGTTCACAAAGAATGTCAAGGATAGTTGGAAAAATTAGCATCATACCTAGATGAATACAAAGTATTTAAGCCTGTTTGCTCTGATTTGTCTGATGCAAAAATTCAATTGTTGACGCGTAAAGGTGTTTTTTCTTATGAGTATTTTGATTATAAGGAAAAACTCAAGGAGACTCAGTTACCGTCAATTGAGAAATTTTACTGTACTTTGAACGATTCTAAGGTTTCCAGTGAAGATTATGAGCATGCGCAACGAGTATGGTTGGAATTCATCTGTCAAAATTTTGGCGATTACGTGTTCTTATACATGAAAACTGATATATTACTGCTTGCGGATATCTTTGAAAATTTTAGAAGTCAGTGTTTAGTAGCTTATGGTCTCGATCCAGCACATTATTATACAACTGCTGGTTTGACTTGGGATGCGATGCTAAAGTATACTAGTGTTACGTACGGAATTTTTAAAAAAAATTTTGGAATCTCAAGTCGGGTTGTCAAATCATAAGAAATTTAAATTTAGAATTTTTCCTTACGTGGGAGGCCTTCACAAACTGCCAAACCCGAACGGGGTTTGTTTATTTTATTATGGGATTGTACTCCTTACTCTCGGACTGAGAGTTGTTATCCTTGTTCTATTGTAGCAAATTTTAATTACGAGAAAATTAGGAACCTGGCGAACTCAAGAAAAATAGAGAACTGGGAAAGAAACATTTATTTAAATCAAAGTAGAAATTGGTTTGATACAGCTTACCCTTTTAGTGATCCTTAATGTCTAGTTATCCTTAAATTCTTACCAATAGGAATGGCGAGGTCTTGAGGGGAAATTCCGCCCTCAAGTACGCGCCTTTTCTATTGGGCCGTAATTTTTAAATGCGTTGTGTTACTTCTTTTCGCACAGCTCATGTCCTTCTTCGCACGTTTTCACACCGTGATTTGATATCGCGAACAAATTTCTGAACGCGTTACATTACTTCTGTTTCATGCAATTTGTATATCAACACTTTAAACTGCCCCCCGTCGGCAAGAAGATTGAAAATTTTCTAAAAGAAAATTTATTTCGAAAACCCTATACAGAATATACCCTGATACTCTGTTAAAGCCTTCTCTCCGTTATCGAACCTTTTTCCGATTAACGAGGTACTATTGGACTCACAAATTCAAGCACAGGTTGCACTGTCATAAGATTGACCGAATTTCAATTTTAACGTCCGAAATTTTACGCAGATTATACCCTACACTCTCTTAAGGCCTTCTCTCCGCCATCGAAATTTTTCCGATTAACGAGGTACTATTGGACTCACAAATTCAAGTATAAGTTGCACTGTCGTAAGATTTACCGAACACCGGACGGGCAAAGGTCTGAGTAGTTCTGGGCAGCCCCGAGTTGCTCGACTTAAGATTTCAAACGAAGAGTACTTCTGGTCGGTACCAGGTTGCTCAAGTATCTGCGAAAATGTTTTAGGAACGCCTTGGCTCGTCGGTTTGTGGTGGGATTAATTAAGAAGAGATTTTTGCTAGATAGACAGTTTATGGAAGAAATAGGAATCATGCCAACTTTGTGGCGTGATCGCAGCCATATGAAAGAAGAACACTGTCATCATTTCTGATCACTTTCATATATGCCTTTATTTTAATTTTGATGTATTTCAATTTTAAGAAATGATAATTTATTAGTAGAGTCTCTTTAGACTTTCTGATATTATTTTGAGTTTTTCCAATTTTCAGATCGTAGAGTTTCAATTGGATTAATCCAATATTTATTAATCTACGCCTTAGTCATATGTAATTTGTTTTATTTCACTAATATATATAAATATGCATCTAAATATATATTAGTGAGCCTTTTAATAAATTCTACCAAAACACGTGGCGTTTGTTTTGATGTTGGATAACACGTGTGTCTTTTGATAGTATAAGGCTCTGCATGAAGGTAGGATGAGGGCAAGGGGGTGAGTGGTGAGGAAGCGGGTCCTATGAAGATACTATGGTCGTCGAGCCATGGGTCTCATGCCTATAAGATAGATAGAGAAAGCAGATTCGATTACAGCGGCGAACTAAGAGAGAGAGAGAATGCTCGCTTGTCACGGTGTATTCACGTTGCATTCACGCACACATACATTATAGGCACTCATATATTCTATATTATAATTCTAAATTACAAGGAGTTTTATACAATTAAAATTCTTAAAAAAATGTGAAAATTCGTAGAATAAAGTATATATATTTATATACTTAAATGTTGACATTTCGTTCATTTACGAATTAAAATTAATCCGTAGTGAAATCTCGTTCGTCCAAGTGTTTCACTGTCCGCTTTGAAGCATTTTGAGAGAGCTTCCACGACTTGTATGGGACTATGCAGATATGATCGTAACAACTAGAATAAAGCTAGAACTCCTCATAGAGCAAGGTATTAGAGGTGGTGTGAGTCAGTGCTCTAATCGTATGCCTAAGCAAACAATTCCTACATGGAAGGTTACAATGAAAATGAGGAGAAAAGCTATCTAATATGCTTGGACGCAAATAACTTCTACGGTTGGGGTATGGTCCAAGCGCTACCATTTGGTGGTTTCAAATGGGTGATTAATATAGATAATGATTTCAACTTTAATATTGCCGATGATGCAACACTAGGATATATTCTAGAGGTGGACTTAGATTACCCAGAAGAATTGCATGATCTTCATAGTGACTTTCCATTCTGCCCTGGGCATTCGAAACCACCAGGGTCAAAACAGGAGTAACTGTTAACTACTCTCCTACCTAAGCGAAAGTACGTCATCCAGTACCGTGCACTCACACAAGCTCTCAAGCATGGGCTTAAACTTGTAAAAATTCATCGAGTATTACTGTTCTATCAATGCAAATGGTTGAAACCTTACATTGACTTAAACACAACGAGAAGGTCTCATGCTAAGAATAAGTTTGAAAAGAACCTATTTAAACTCATGAACAATGCAGTGTACGGTAAAACAATGGAAAATGTACGCAAGCACGTAGTGTTAAACTCGTGACAAAGTGGGAGGGTAGATACGGTGCAGAAGCCCTCATATCAAGACCTAATTTTCACAGTCGGGCAATTTTTGATGAAAACTTGGTGGCTGTGTAACTTAGGAAAACTAAGGTTTTAATGAATAAACCTATATATGTAGGACTATGTGTTATGACTACATGATCAAGAAATACGGCAAAAAGTGTAAACTATTGTACACCGACACTGACAGTCTCATTCACGAAGTCAAGTGTAATAATATTTACAAGGACATGAAAGAAGATATCCACAAATTAGATACCTCAGATTTCCCGTTGAATAATGTATATGGAATGTCGCAAGTCAACAATAAGATATTGGGTTTGATGAAAGATGAGTGCAGTGGAAAGATAATCACTGAGTTTGTTGGCTTGCGGAGCAAAATGTACAGTGTTCGCGTTAATGGCCAAGATTTTATTAAGAAAGCCAAAGATGTAAAAGCGGACGTGGTAAAGAAAAATATTAATTTCGACGATTATACTGAGTGTTTGCGAAATATTTTCATTCAGACGCGAACACAATATACAATTCGATCTCGACTTCATAAATTAGAAACTGTTAAACAGTTAAAGGTGGCTTTAAGCCCATTTGATGACAAGCGGTGTCTATTGCCAGGAAGTACAGATACCCTGGCGTGGGGTCATCATCAAATTAAAAATGACGACAATGTCGATTTGTAAATAGTAGTTATAAGTCTCTGTATATATTGTCGGGAATTTATAAATATTATAAATAAAATATGATTGATTTGAAATATCGTTTTGTTTTTATTTAATACAGCCTTTCATCTTATATAAGTTTTAACATTAGTTTAACTACACTTTAACATTACTTTAACGTTAACTTAACTATACTTTAACATTAACTTAATTAAAGATCTGAGTTTTCTATTCAACTATTGTGTGAACTGTCAAAACCCAGCCATTTGACATAAATTTTATTTCCACGTCTTTTCAGTATCTTCTCTACAAGATAAATGTCTAGATATTTAACTTTTAAAAGTTAAATAATAAAATCCTCCAGCTACCGGATATCCTGATAGTCTTTTAACTTGTATGTCACTGGTTTGGTAGGCATCACTTGATCCACAGTAAATATTTCTGTTGTCCAATTTGGTGTATATCCTTTCTCAAAGACATTTTTATACTTGCTGATTCGAACTCTGTCACCAACTTGGAACTTTGTTTTTCTTGAAGGAATTTTTCTTTGTTTGCAGAAACGTTGCAAAAGTTCTTCTTCATCTTCATGTCCAACATCTTTAGATTTCATACCAATAGTTCGATGTTTTTTATTGTTGAATTTGGAAACGAAAGTGGGTAAGATGTTTAACCGTTTGTAATTACTTTGCAAACTGAATTCCAGCCACATTAAATTCTTGAGTGAGCGATTGAATCGTTCAACAATTGATGCTTTTAGATTACTATAAGTTGAGTATAGTTTGATGTTATACTGCTGCATCAGCGTCTTAAATTGTGAGTTGTAAAACTCTTTGCCTTGATTAGTATGTACATTTTTTGGAACTCGTCCCTGCACAAGAATGGATTTCATAGCTTGAGTAACATCTTCTCCACTTTTACTCTTGGTAGGAACAGCCGAGGCATACTTTGAAAATATATCAATCACTGTCAGCAAGTATTTGAAACCCTTATTCTCTCGAGAATATGGAATCATTTCAACTAAATCAGCTTGCCAGGTGTCATCTATACCACGCATTATCACACGCCGACGTGGATAATTTTTTCTTGCTGGTTTATGCAACTCTGTGACTACTGTCACTTTCTTTGCGTCCATTTTCTAGTGCAATCAATCGAGCGTCTAGTTTAGCAATGAACTCAGCGTTGTGAAAAGATAACTCTTGTTGAGTATCAATTTGAAGATTCTTAATTTTCTCGTTGATTGATTCTTCAAGAATTCGCATCAAAATATTATTATTATCAATTTCGTTACGCATGGATGTCGTAACATGTGAATAAAGTTTCGAACGTTCAAATGAACGAAATATTTTTTTCAAATTATATTTTATCCAGAAATATTGTGCCAACTAAAAATGACAATCAAGATTATAAGTTTATTTAATTCTTTATTATTTTCAATGTAAATGAATCAATATTTAAAAACTTTTTATAGTTACAAATACAATTAATACAAGAATTAGTTCATTTGAACGTTCAGAACTTTTCAATCATGTCGTAACCTGATAGAGAGTTCGGATCTCGCTTTGAACAATATTTTGTACAAGTCGTAAATTAACTGCGTCGTATTGCTCTTCAGCGTCTTCCACGTTACAAAGTTTTTTCTTATTGATGTCGAAATTACCTTTTGAGGTAATATTAAAACCTATACCAAGAGGTCCACGACTGGATGATTATGATCAACAAGTCCCTTTCAGTGGACGTTCAAACACATCAATGCTCATTTTGATACTGAAGGTATAATCAGTTTTACTCTCTTAATATATGATTTCAGCTTCACGTAATTCCTCAATAATGGACATTATTTCATTATTATGACTCGAATTTCCGGCTAATTGAGATGCCATGAGTAGACGAAGACGATCAACTAATTCATTAGGATCATCCCAATAAATGTAGTCAGGCTTTTGATTTTCTGGTACTCTCATGAATTGGGGCAAAAAGTACTTTTTTTGTTTATTCTTTTTTAATGAACTTCCGCCTTTGCTTGATCGTCGTTCTTTTAATGATTCTTTGTGGGGAAAGAGTTTTTGAATTATATTCCTATATTTGAAACTTTTATCAATACGTATAGGTTCAGATGAACTATATTTTTTCTTATTTTATTATTATTATTTCTTATTTTATATTATTATTTTTCTTATTTTTCTTATTTCTTTGTATTTGTCTAGATCATCTGTGCTGATGAATGCTTCAATTGGTTTTTGATTGAATAAAAGTTCAAACAAACCATTATTTTTCAAATAACTCTTATTGCCTACACTGATGTATTGACCTTCAAAACTGATAGGTGTATCGCCAATCCTAAACGATCCATCATTAAGTTTACGAACACCATATATTGTATCCAAATATTGTTTCCTATTCTTATTTAATAAGAGAAATTTATTTGTTAACTTGTCATAATTTTCAGTAGGTTGAACATTTTGTTCTTCAAAACTTTTCTCAATCATAGTTGTATCATGAGAAATATCTTCTTCATCTTCATCTTCATCAATAGCAGTGGAGAAAGAAAAATTATCATTATCTTCTTCATTTTCTAGTTTTTCTTCCTTTTCAATTTTATGTTTAATAAATTTATTTTTATTTTTATTTTCATCAGACACATCTACTAATTTTTGTAGTGGTGTAACTAGAGGTTTCAAAGTCTCACTCAACAGACTTTCTGCAGTCTCTTTACCCATCTTTAGCATACGATGTTTTCGTCTAATTGCATCGCTAGCTTTCGCTATTTGACTGAGTACATCTCTTTTCTTTCGAAACATGTTTATACCTCAATGTCTCAGATTAAACTAAGTTTATTTTCAGTCAACCTCTTATATTTATAGAATAATGAAACAATCAAATCCTCTTCTATATCTACCTTGATTTAAATTACTATCTTTATCAATAACTAAAAATCCATATTTATCTGTATTCCAACATACTGAGCATAAATCTTTAAATTTAGTGTATGTCATATCAGTATTTACATGATCTTCATACACATGTTTGAGATTTTTATCATCTTGTCGAAAAAGAAATAATAAATTAACATTATCTCTAACTAAAGGTTTAGGAATACGAGCATAAGACTATCACAAAAACTATAAAAACAGTGCTTATATAGCCTGACAGCCAGTCTAACGCTAATCTTCATAGAGTAAGGAATGCTTGTATATAAGAAAGAAGAAAAAAATGTTAGGAAACATCACGGTAAAGGCCTTGTTAATAGTATTATAAATAAGTTACCTTTCGAGTTACATTTACCAGGCTACCAGTATTGTGGTCCTGGTACTAATCTGGCAAAACGATTAGAACGAGGTGATCCAGGAATAAATCCACTGGACGCTGCTTGTAAGAAGCACAATATTGCCTACTCAAAAAATCGAGAGAATATTGAAGCGAGAAACGTTGCAGATAGAACATTAGCTGAAAAAGCGTGGCAACGTGTTTTATCTAAAAATTCTGGTATTGGAGAAAAAACAGCTGCATTAGCTATAACTAATATCATGAAAGCTAAATCAAAACTAGGAATGGGATTGAGAAAGAAGAATAATAATAATAAGAAGAAGATAAAATAAAAAAAATGAGTAGTATTGAGGCAGATTGTGGATGCTGCTAAGAAATCCATGATTCCTGGTAATGATGCTCAAGTCACAATCAAAGCTGCTGTTGAGGGTGCTCGCAGAGCTGTAAGAATGGCTGGAGGTAGAGATAAGGTGAGAGTACCTCGTATTCTACCTTTACCATCAAAAGTTGGTGGTATTTTACCACTAATTCCAATTTTCGCTGGACTCAGTACACTTGGAGCTCTAGCTGGTGGAGCTGCTAGTGTAGCAAAAGCTGTAAATGATTCCAATGCAGCCAAACAGCAACTTCAAGAAACTGAACGTCATAATAGAGCAATGGAGGAGTTTACTCTTGGAAAGGGCCTACACTTGAAACCTTATCGACAAGGTTTAGGGCTTTATCTCAATCCCCATCCTAAAGGTCAAAGTCTTAAATCTAAAACGAAGAAATGTAAGTAAAAAAACTTGCAGTGAAGTTACCACATCGTGCCTTAACTGACTTTGATATACTCAATTATGCCAAGACTCGAAAGATTCCATATTTTCACGGAGTCTTTATGCGAAATGAATTACCTATTAATGGTTCTCATAAAAATGAATCTGCCATTACTAATCTTGATGATAAAGATGGTCCTGGCACATATTGGGTAGCATTTAAAAAGAATGGTAATGAAATTATGTAATTTGACAGTTTTGGTAACCTTCAACCACCCTCAGAACTTGTCAGGTACCTGGGTGTTGGTAGCTTCATAGAATATAATCATGACAGATATCAAGATTATGATACATTTCAGTGTGGTCATTTATGTCTTAAATTCCAATGTGGACAGCTTGAAGTAAAGGGTAAATATATTCTATATAAGTGCAAGTAATTGCTTCCATGGAATCAGTATACAAAAAGACATCATCATGAATGAATCACTCACTCTTACTATTTCAGGCAACTCATCTGTACTTGAAGCACAATATTTTTCACCAATAGAATTTTTACAAAACAAAAATTATGCTTTAGGTTTGGTTGAATTACTAACTTTCAATTCAATTCCTAATCTTGATGTAGGAAAGAATAAATTTTATATTGGTGATGAGGTGGTAACTATACCTCCAGGTAACTATGAAATTGAAGATATTGAAAAATTTGTACATAAGAATTTGGAAACTAAAGATATAATAATAATTATTAGACCCAACAACAATACGTTGCGTAGCGAGATCAAGAGTAATCTTGAAGTCAATTTTAAGCCAAAAGATTGTATTGGTCAACTCTTAGGATTTACACCACGTGTTCTTGAAGCTACCACGTATGATGTACCGCGCATGTATGATTGAAAAATCATACATCAGATTCACCAGTAGCTATCCTCAAAGTGAATGCTCTCAGAGGAAGCGGGAATAAAGGTTTTTTCGCCATGCTTTGATAGTTATGTCTCACTTAGCGAGCGAACTTACACTCAGGTTTCTGCAGTCGATAAGCAGTTCCAAAAACATGTGTCACCAGCGATGTACAATACTATAATTGTATCGCAGCACACATGAGGATTGCGTCACTGCGAAGAGGAGTTGGAAAAGCAGTGCCCGATGAGGAAAATCTCGTGGCTTACGCCATATCAGATGAATATCCAGTGCATGAACCGATCAACGCGTTCCTGAGAGGTATTGGAGACTTTGAGGATCCATCAGGAACTCAGCACAAGATCTCCATCTGTCAGATCCCATCGCCGAAGGAGTATGGAGGAATATCAGGATTTTACGGTATGGTGTCCGAGCGCACGCACGCACTATACGAAAATTATCTAACTCCAGGTGTATTCGCGATGCGTATCCTTAAGGATTTGCGTTACACTGTGGGTCATCATAATGATCCTATCTGGGACCTGCCCGCCCCTGTTCGACCCAATGTCAGACCTATAGAGTGTGAAGGACCTGTAGGAGATAACATCCCGGATCCCGTGCAAAATGAAGGAGATGCGCCATTAGATGCGCCTGCTGCAGCAGAAGCACCTGCTCGAGAAGCGGTGCCAGTAAGACCTACATCCAACATGTTAGGCTGGGCGACAACTATGAAGCTCACAAATGAACAGCGCCAAACCCTGGAATCTGCAGGTATTACGACAGAGCAGTTTCCATATGAGTTCCCTCGATTTGCTCTAAATCAGGGACTCTTTGAGTACATCGCAGGACAAGTCCGAAGGACTTCAACTACATATAAGACCTCACCTTCGATGACAGAAAATCCAAACGGCTCACTCAGTCAATGTACGTTTGTCGAGAGGTCATTGGAATCACTCACTTTCAACCGGTTTCAACGCTACGCCGAAGGTGGAGTGCGAGGCTGTTCTGCTTACCAATTGGAACATCGCTTATCCGTAGCATCTAGAATCATGACTTTCAGATTAAAGAAAGAATCACGAGCAGCGGACTTCCGGCTCTGGTGTTGTTACGATTTCAACAAGTACACCAGAGTGCCTGATACATGGGATGCAACACGTAATGAAATCTTCGATTACGGATCAGTAGCTACGTTGAATGCGGCTTCTAAGTTCACCGCATTCACAGAAAAGGATCGCATACGGACGCCGTTTATTACAGCGTACCAGATAAAGAAGTAGCTGACAGCGATTGAACTTTAGAAATTTTGTTTATTTATTTATTTAATCAATTTAGTTCAATCAGTATTATTTTATACATTTAATCAGTCTTATGTTCGGTTCCTGGCGAAGACAGCCCCTACAAACGCAGCGTGACTAAGCCTTCCGATCGCCGTAAAGATAATACATCATATTCAACTCCGCATTGTTGATTAAGACGGAAACTTGGTGAATTTTCGAGGTGAAATTATAACAATCCGATTACACGTAAAGTCAACGTGATGGGTTTCCAATTTAGTCATATAGAAACCAGGGTTAGGGGAAGGCATACATGAATCTTACTGTACATGCAAGTAAAGGAGATAGAGAGTTCTTTTGTCCAATTTTCCATTCTTTATCTCTTTTACTCTCATGTAGAGTTCTAAAGGCGGTATATTACGTCAAGAAGGATGAGAAAATTCCGGTAAATTACCGGTATTTTCTCTAGAATTTAGGAGAATTTATGTTTTTGAATTTTGATGAAAGTTCAAAGCCAAAGTGAGTTCAAGTTGTTCAATTTTCCTTTTTATGTTTTAAAAAATGCCAAAACCAAAAAGTTGCATTTGGAAATTTTACTAAAAATGTGTTAATAAAGATCAGGAAGTGTGCTACAAGTGTAATTATTGTGGTGAGATTTATAAAAGCAATGCCACCCGGCAAAAGAAGCACTTAGAATATAATTGCTTGAAATGCCCAGAGAAAGTTAAAGAAATGGTTAGGCGAAAAAGACTAAATATAGTTGTAGAAGAAAATATTTATTATTGTCAGCGTAACTTTGGGGAAATTATATTGCTCTTTTGCTAAAGTATCATATGCCCTTAATTATTAATTATCTTAGACTGAGTATTTCGTGATATATCATTTAAGTATATCATTTAAAATAAGTAGTAATAAGATCACAATTTCTAATAGTATAATTTTTGTTTATGTATTAATAAACAAAATGATTTAAATGTGATTTTATCATGTGATTTATAGTAAATATTTTCACATATAAGATTAAAATTTATAACGACAAAGTTTATATTGTATTAAAATTTTTCGTGTTTTTTTTATATAAATGATATTTAAAGCAATTTACTTATGACCAATTTTCATTTACATCCTATTTCTTTAACACCTTTTTTTATTTTTTTTTTTTTATAAATAAACAAAGTAAATTATTTGTTTTATTTTAAAATACTTATCACTAATTTTTCGCACATAAAATTTAAATTAGATGTTATTTAAATGCTATAAAATAATTTTCTCATATTTTCTCGATAAGTTCTCGCCATATCGGTAATTTACCGTAATGTGCCTTATAGTGCTTTCAAATCTTTATAAATTCCATGAAATTTTTCTTCATCTTGCGCCAATCGTACGGACAATTTCCGACAGTTGTGTACATATGTAATAAATATTTAAAGAATCGTATAAAAAAATTGTTTTTCAGTTTTGGCCAGCTTTTCGCGACTTTGTCCCACTGTGAGCCGTAAGGTGCTTCGGTGAACGATTTCACATTCCCGATCAATAGGACAAAAAATTGCATTGAAATTCCCAAAGACTGTAAATTTTCTTCATTTATGATTTTTCAAATGTTCGTAAAAAACATTCATGCAAAAAATATTTATAAGCGATTTTACAGAAAAATTCACAGTAATGTAACTTATACAGAAACTAAACTCCAAAATAACATTTTGAATAAAGTTCTTGTTATCTATAGTGAGGTCAGAAAAATGTTCAATTACCCATTAATTTTTCAAAACAATAATATATTTTAATTTAAAGAATGGCCTGAGGGGCAAATTTAAACCAAGATAGTCACTTAAGTTTAGGATGTGTGACACCCCAGCCCATTTTCAAGGTCAAATTAATCTCTCTGAAACTTCTTTTTTCGGAAATTTTTTAAGCATATTTAATATACAAATTTTTACATCATTTTTGTAAAATGTATTGAAAGGGACTTTAAATATATTGTAAATTTTTTTGTGCTTCTGAAATAATTCTGCAAAATTCTTCAGTGTTATAAAGTCATTGGGGTGTGACACCTCAATGTCACTGTTACATAATTCACATGAAGTGTGACTATCTTAGGTTAAACAATCAGAAAAAAGTTTGGTTGAATGAACCAAATAAATGCACTGCTATAGGGTCAATCAAATGTTTGGTTGATACAACCAAATTTTTTGGTTAATAAAGTTTGGTTGACTATACTAAATATTTTTGTTAATCCAACCAAATGTTTTAGTTGATCCAACAAATTATTTTGGTTGATCCAACCAAATGTTTTGTTGATTCAAAAAATATTTTGTTTGATCCAACAAAATTTGTTTGTTGGTTTAAAAAAAAAGTTTATTTGTATTCAAGTCACGATGTGGTCTTACTGTAATTAGGGTACATATAAATCAATAAATCTTTTTAAAAAAAAAATATTTTATAGTTTATTCTGAGAAAATGCTATTTATAACTATACACATATACCTTTAAAATACACACTTTATGAATATCTTAAATCTCCGCAATTTCATTCACGAATTCTCCCTCAGAATCTGAAGAGTTCATAGATTCATCAGAACTTGACGCTGATTCATTGAATTCGTCCGAATCTGGAAATGCATACATATACATCAATTTTGCGTATTAATTTAAATATACATTTAATTTTGCGTATATTTGAATTATTTTTAATACAATTTATCTAAATTTATGGTAACGCAAAGTTATGATTTTGAGGTTACGTCAAAATATATTTGTAAAATGGGTTTTTAAATCATGATATTTTATATTTGTGAAGGGGAAATTAAGTAACATAAAAAAGTGCTTCAATATTAGTCATACAAAATATACAACAAAAGAGAAATATAAAAATTCCACAAATCCTTGATTCTATCCCAAAATTAACATTTATTACGTGAAAAAGTCTGTATTTATGTACAAAATTTTGAACTATAAATTTTAGACAGATAATAAGTTTAATTTTATATTACGTAGGAGTATTAATACTTTAAAATAAAAATGCATTTTCTTGCCGAAATATACGTTGGGATTTTGAAACTCGTTGTTAGCAATGGGAACCTCACGATTCACTTCCTCTTCGGGTTCATCAATATTAACGTTTTCATTTGGAGCAGGATTCTCTAATATTTCTTCTTCTTCGTCATCTGCATCATTTGTATCAGAACCTAAAATAGTTAAATACAAATTGACATATTCCTCTTACGCATTATAAGTTAAATTTTACGAAGTCAATATGAACTTTATACAAAAACTGAGTACATATAGATGTTACATTCTCATACATGCATTATTATAAATAATGAAGGATTTTCTTCAAGTTTGGATCTCTCGACTTTAGGCATGGTCAGCAATTGTCTTACGCATGGGTCACCCCTGTGTAGACATAAATGGGAAAACATCGGAAATCCGTGCGTAACCTATAAATCGTAAAAATATTTATAAAATAAATTGAGACATTTATTGCAAACATGTGCAAGCAATGTCTGAATGCATTAACAGACCATGTTTAGACATGGACTACCCGTGTCGACGGGTGACCCATGCGTAAGACAATTACTGACCATGCCTAAAGTCGAGAGATCCACGCCGAATGCGCTGGTTTAAGTTCGACATTGCCTGGCCACGTTTAGACATTGGCCAGCCTTGTCTGCTTTTCTTCGTGTAGGACATTTACCAAGTGCAGACGAAATTTCAACCCTCGGCGCCACTTCATAGATACCAGCCCCTGTGCCTTGCGAGTCCTTAGATTCATCTGTATACCAATGAGTCCTTCCAGTTTAAACATTGCCTCTTTCTTCCTTTCATCATGCCATATTTCCCAATCTGGGAAAATCACCTTAAAAGGCTACGGACCTAGTTGGATTTTTTTACTAGAGTTTTCCAAAGCATTTAGTTTTACAAGTTTGTGCACTTTTATAATTTTCGTAAAATTCATTTTTCCACTATAACTTCTTGAATAATCAAAATACAAAGCTGATATACAGAAAATAAAGATTCCTTGCACCGAGACGAATCGATTGACCTATAATTTTAATGAATTTAATTGAAAAATAACAAAGTTATGGTTAAGCGTAAATGAATCATACAAGTTGCATCTTTCTTGATTCTTGAGATACGAAGAGTGGTTTTTCCCGCGAACTCTTCGGCAGTGTCAACAACGCTTGACCCTTACAAGCGGCTAATTGTTTTATGACCTTTTGTCCATTCAACAGATGTTAATATTTTTTATATTTAATTTTATATTAAGTTTTTTGCAAAGTTTATCGAAAAAGAAATCCAATAAATCTCGAATCTCAAAAATCGGTCAACTTTTAGATATTCCATTGAATCTGGTTTACTCGAAAAAGCAAGAAAATTCAAAATCTGAGTTCAGAGCTCATTTGCTCGCCGATCTCAGGTGCTCCTCCCCTAATTTACAACAGGACACTTTCTCTCCTCTCTCCCTTTGCTTCCATACCTTTTTCTATAATATCTATTTTCGTTTATCTGAGCACCATCCTACGGTCAGTTAGGAACTAAAAATGCTAATGCATTAGCCTGTCCTTCTATAAGCGTCTATATTCGTTGATCTGACGTAAGGAATGTATTAAATTTATGCAACAAAGAAGCTGTTGCATACTTAATGACTCCTCTATGAGGAAGTCAAGCGAATCACATTTGATTCCAGGAAGCAAAGTGTTCATTGAATGAGGACAAAAAAAAATAAATATACTTAAATAACACACCCGAGATTGAATTCACAGCTAGTTTTTTTTTGTCTTACAGAAATTGCTTCAGGCGAAATTGTCAACACAACATCCAACAGAAGCAAAACCAAAAATAATATCTGTGGTGCATATGGTTCCTAAAGGTTCGTACAATGAAATATATATATATATATATATTAGGGTGTCCGTTATTTTGGCGATGTCAGAATTTTTTCCATCCCCCCCCCCTCTGAAAACTTTAACAATAAATCCCTCCAAAGTCTATATTTTTCGTTTTTCCTGCCGGGGGCCATGTAAATTCACAATAAAATTTTTTTCTAACACATTTTTGCGTATTTTGAGTTATAGAAAGGGCTTCGTAAGATCAATGGCTCCACGTTTGATTGATGCATGGTCATAGAAATCGTCAGCTCATGTCGATTATACATGCACCAGATGTTATAAATGTTAAAAATCGCAACGCGGGCCTTATGATAAAGCGGTTCATCAATGTCTCATCATTTTCTGCATTAACGAACTTTTACTTATCCAAAATTATCATTAATGCACTGAGAAATTACTAAAATTAATCATTATCATTACAGGTAATCCCATTTTGATGATCACAAATTCAAAACTGTGCCTCACTTTACTATTCTCTTAGATTTTCGATATTTGATTATAGTACTTTGCCGTTAAATACTAATGTACTTTTTGATAATAATGAAAAATGAAAAAAATGAATGAAACGCCGGGACTTTCGATATGCCAAAAGCCCGACTTCCAGCGTTGCCGAGCGGTATGCCGTCCGGGTGTTGCACCTACTGGTATGCTAGTGAAGTGGGGTGCTGGATCCCAGTGGTATGCCAACGGGTCAGCTGCTTGAGAGGTGTATTCCACCCCCAAACGATCTGAGGATTTCTGGTCGTGTACGCCCTTTTATACTCTTGGGACTGAAAGGGTTCGCATGGTGAGGGAAGAACCCTTTTGGTGGGAGATGCGTGGAGGACGTTTCCTCGGTACCCGCGCTGCTGAGTCCCTGTTCGCGATGTTTTAGCCTAGTGAGTAGAAATTGTCTTCGCCGCGCTGTAGTAAGACCTAAGTCTGAGTATTTTGGGGCGAAGATTACTTCTACTTTTCCCTAAATTAATTCTATTTTTAAGTTAAACTCTTATTGTCTAGTTTATATTTATTTTTATTTAATTTTAATTCCAAGATAGCAATGTCGTTTAGGGTTTATGCGCCTTTAGCTGGCACCGGAGACAATAGTTATTTTGACTCGCGTGGTTATGAATATTAGCGACCAGAAAGAGAGCCAAACCACGAACTTTCGGAGCACTCTCGAAATTTATAACTCGATCTAATTGTCTTCGATTGTTATTTTTCTTTTATGTACACCTCGAGCGATTTTGTAAACTGACGAAAATAAGGACGATTTAAGGATAATGGAATTTAACTAGAAGGAAGGAAGGACGCTCATTTCAAATTCCGTCAGTACTCCCGCCGAACGCTAGAGTTCGCCACATCTCGGGCAGAGAATCTACCGTCTCAGGGACAATCATGACGTGCGGAGCCCTGTGTACCTAACGAATTTTATATTCTCACTTCTGGGGACTTGAAGAGTGAGATTGTGTTCACAATGCGTCCCAAGCATTGTGAACGAGTTCTTGAGAACACTTTTTATGAAGGTTCAGCCATTCAAAGAATTCGCATTTAATATTTCCAAGTGCGAATGTTGGGCGCAAAGCCGACTAGCTATATCGGTGACTAGTGAC
>UCOH01011917.1:0-23222 GCA_900474275.1 Synergus japonicus | reverse complement strand
GGTTTGTCTGAAAAATAAGACCCACATTTTTTTAGCTTTATGACACTAATACCTAGTCTGTGAACCTCAATTTCAAATATAATAACATTTTTTAACAAAATGGCGGACATTTGAACAAATTTTTGAGTAAATTTTTTTTTATTTTTGCAAATAAGTGGATAAATAAATTTTTTAAATAAAATCCGAAAGATTTACAGAATAGAGAATTTAATTACTTTTAAAATGGTTTGTTTTTAATTTTTTTAGGTTTAAAACTCACTGAGTAATCGTGTCCGCAAATTCGGAGAATCTGAAAAATAACTTTTTCGAGAAAAACGCGATTGAAATTGACGGAATATTGGATTGAGTAATATTGAAATTTTTCTCTACTTACAGCTATTTATTCAATTCGACACTAATCAGCTATGACTGCACCATAAAAATGATCTTCTTCTTCACGTTTTTCCATGTCTTCTTTTATTTTTTTCGCCACTCAAGCTTCTTTAGTACCGTGTAGCTCCGAGCGCTCTTTTCAAGCTTTTTGTGAAAATAGTTCCAGAAGCCAAACCGTTTCGAATTTAATTCGAAATTTTTTACAGGGTATTCTTGAAATGTTGTACTTTCGATTTATGTAATAAAAACAAGGAGTGCCTTGTGAGTATTTTACAGCGGCCGTATATCGCATTTTTGTACACAACCCAAAGTTTAATGTTATTTTTAATATTTTTATGCTATTGTGAATCTGATTAACCTATTATATTTTTAATTCACCTACTTTTCTTTGTCCTTTTATCATTATTTCTAAATTATTTCAACTTTATTATATTGCAGACTACAAAGAAAGCCTTTTTAAAGATTAAAATAAAAACTATTTTGATGAAATTAAGCCATTTTCGTTCTAATAAGTTTCTGTCTCACAACAACCCGCCGAACATTTCGAAAATCCAGAAAAAACAACTTTTGATCAGGCAGGCAAAACTAAGACATCTTTCTAAAATTTCAACTAATTAATCTATTGTATAAGTATAGTTACACTAAATAATAGTTTAAAAAATTTAATGGGCAGAAAAATGGCTTTTCTATTATATTTTTGGTCTAATACAAACCCCGTCTCATAACCTCCCCATCTCCCCTACTTTTTTGATAATTTTTTTCTTTTACGAAATATTATCAGTGTTGTTCGAGTGGCGAATTTATCAAGACTGTTCAATTAATTTTCATTTATTTAAACAAATTCAATTTATTTAAATAATGTTTGTTTGATAGTTCATTTTTTCTACGGAAAACTATTACTGTTGGAACATTTATCAACAATCGTTACTTAATTTTTATTTATTTAAACAAATTGAAGTTGTGTAAGTCATTTTTTGTGAAGAATAATACAAGCCAAATTGTCTGGTTTTTTGGTTATATTTACGAACTATTCAACAGTCATTATAAGTTTTTTTACGTTAATATGTAAAGTCAAATCGACTGTAAACATCTAGATTGACATCCGTGTCAAAAAAAAGTTGGGGGCTGGTCAGTAAGATTCCAGCTGTTCTATTGGTCTGAAATTAAAAAATCTCCGATCGTTTTAATTGGTAGATCTGTGGCTACAGTGTGAACCAAAATTGAGTCAAAATTTTGAATATTATTTTTTTTATGAACTGTCAAACATAAAAACACGATTTTCATCATATTTTTTTCTGTTATTTTTTTAATTAAAAAAAAAATATAGATATCACAATAATTCTAGTTCACACTGAAATTATAGATGTCCTGAGTTTACCATAATTTGAGCCCAATCGGCCAATTAGTTTTTGAGATATCGTTTTGGCCGTTGTGAAAAATGACGTTTTGAGAAAAGCGCATTTGAAAGATTGGGTGTGAATGAAATAAAAATCTTTTCCACTTCTTAACGAATCCGAATTGCCAAAAATCCTTTTACACACACATTCTAGATGTGTTTAGGAAGGGATTTGTGTTAAAAAAAAATTCGATTTTTCTGACCCATCACGTGAGAAGACTCCCTTAATAGCAGCCCCCCCTCACTCTCCCTCTCTCACCGCCCTTCTCTCACCCTTCAATTGTAGCAGACAGGGTCTGATCATAGAAATAGGTTCCATTGATTATACTGATAAAGAGATTGAAAGGAATAGAATTGGACAGACGAAAAATAAAAGAGGAGGTTGAAAATATTGCCATTCCATTGCCATTTCCCTTTGCCATTCCTTTTGCCATTTCTATTTTCCATTCCCAGTACCATTCCCTTTACCATTTTCCTTTACCATTTTCCTTCACCATTCCCCTTTTTCATTCCCTTTACCATTACTCTTTTCTATTCCTTTGCTATTCCCTTTGTCATTTCCCTTTACAATTCCCTTTACATTAATATTCTCTTACAATGATTTCCATTTAGAATATAAAGAGCCATGGTATATTATACCATCAATACGTCGGAATAAGTATGTTGCGGTTGGATAAATAAAGAAACACTTTTGCAGAATAAAAGTAATTGTGAATTTATTAAAAGAAAAACGTGACGAGCGCTGGGTACGTAACGAACGAGAGAAGAGCCCAGAAAAAAAAGGCAAGTGTGTAGTAGCGAGTCTACTCTCACTTTTTTTTTTTTTTAAACGACCTCTGTCGGTGAATAAACATAATACTCGCAGTCGATAACGCGCCAAGTATTTGAATTTAATTCGTGTAACACTCCCCCTACTTAAGCGTTTTCGATGCGTGTTCAATTACGTTAAGATTTGTTCGTAATACACTAAATTTTTCATAAGGCAAAGGTTTTGTTAGAACATCGGCAAACTGATCATTTGTAGATACATAAATAGAATCGATTACATTTTTTCGTAGCTTTTCACAAATTAACTGATAACGAACATCTATGTGTTTGGATCTACGATGGAACTCAGGATTTCTTGTTAATTTGATTGCACTTTGATTGTCAATATTGAGAATAGTAGGTCCAATACACGCATGTCCGATATCTGACAATAATTTACGGAGCCATAATACTTCCTTACAAGCTTCGCTTGCTGCTATGAATTCGGCCTCGGTCGTACTTAGGCTAACGCACGCTTGACGTTTGGAAGACCATGTTATACACCCCCCACATAACATAAAAACGTAATCCGATGTGGATCGACGCAAGTCAGGGTCAGCTGCGTAGTCCGAATCGGAATAACCGATTAATACATTATCCTTATTGTTGCGCTGGAATAAGAGTCCGAAGTTTGATGTACTTTTAAGATAGCGAAAAATACGCTTCACTGCTTGCCAATACAATTCATGATAATTATCTAGATATCTGCTAACGATTCCAACTGCAAATGCAATGTCGGGTCGCGAAACCATCGCCAAAAACAAGAGTGAACCAACAGCCTCGCGATAAGGTACATTCAAATCGCATCGTTCAGTCGGACTAGTGAGTTCAACATGAAGATCAAACGGTGTCTTAACAGGGTTCGCATCGCTCATATTGAACCTCTGTAGGATTTTATTTACATAGTTTTCTTGATAAATAAGAAGAGAATCTCTTTCACGCGAAATTTGCATTCCGACAAAATAATTCAATTCGCTCACAGTTGGATCAAATTGAGTTCGCAGAACTTCGATGAATCTTTCTAGTACATTTAAGTTTTGTGCAAGTGCTAACCCATCGTCGACATATAAGGCTAGGTAGATTTTCGTTTTATCAAATGTACCGATATATACACATTTGTCCGCACTGCTTTGCTCGAAATTCAGGTTCTTCATAAAATTGTTAAATTTTTCGTTCCAACATCGGCCGGCTTGTTTTAGCCCATAAATGGCCTTATTTAATTTCAAAGCTAGATTATTACCTTTTACATTGAAACCGTGTGGAATTTTCATATAGGTTGTTTCATTGAGATAGCTGTTCAAGTAAGCTGTACTCACATCAAATTGCAAAGAACTTAGATTTTCGTGCACAGCAATAGCGAGAAGCGTTCGAATCGATTCGTAACGCACAACGGGGGAGAAAACAAAAATCGCAAAAAGAATTTTCACAAGAGTAAATAAGAGCCACCCTAGTGTCCTTTAAATAGATACCGGCAAAATCATGCTTCATGACAATTAACATTTTCGATTATGCCATCGAGCCACCCTCCATTGACAAAGCGCTTAATAGGAATTTTGCCGTGATCGTTAACCTCTACTTTCTTTCCGTCACCGATGCCCCACTATCAAGAACCCAAAAAAGTTTTTCGTCTGACACATCAAGAGAATTAAAACTATCAGCAGGTAACGAGATATTTATCTTACAATTCTCAACTTCCCGATGAATCGAGAAAGCACAAAGATTTGCGGAACCTCCGCTAGGTGGCGGTGTTTCATCATTCTTAGAATTATGCGCTCGTTTTCGCGAATAACAATATTTAGCGATATGCCCCCTTTTTTTACAGAAATGACAGAGAAGGGGCTTTTTGAAATGATCTTGATCTTTTCGCGTGGCATTACCTTCTGTCTTCTTTGTAGAAACGCTCACCGTAGCCAGGGCGCTGGATAAATCGTCCGCAGATGTCATTCTTGATTCTTCCCGAAGTAGTCTCTCTCTCAAAAAATCCAAAGTCTGGTTCTCCTCTGCTACACTGTCCCATGCGGAAGTAAAGGCGTTGTATTTGGATGGTAGGGTACTCAGAATCTTCGCCATGATCATCACATCGGATACCGTCTGGTTGGACTAAAAAATATTTGTGGTTGTGGCAACTATAAATTGTAATTGTACCGTATTTTACTATTTCTCTAGTTGTCACATCCATACAGTTTTTCCGTGTAGCCACTATCATACTGAATCCAAAAAACTTTGGGTTTTTTTTTGATAAGCCATTGTCGAGATATCGTGTGGGAGTCGACCTGCCTCCAAATTATGGCGTTACGTTCAACTGCGGATTTCGAAAAAAAAAATTCGAAAAAATGAATAAAAAAATTTTTTTTGTCTGTTTTAAGACTTTATTTATCATACCTAACAATTTTTATGTGGATATCTTCCATAGCTTGCTCACAAAAAATTCCCGAAAACAGCCTATTTTTTTAATCTTTAAACTAGCCTACACCATTAAGGTTCGATTGACCTTAAGAAACACATTCTCATCAGTGCACTTCCACTTCGCCATAGATATTTTATTAAAATCTTATGATTATCGTTTCTGGTACTATGAGAATGGAAATAAAATAAAAAATCCACCTTATGTGGTTTCAAAGTGAAGAGATTAAATGAGAGGCAAATTTTGCAAATTTTTCACCATTATAAAATGGGAGCCGATAAAAGAAAAGTGTTTTATTTTTAAAACGGAACATATTTCATCTATTAACTTTTTTTATAGTTTGTGTTATTTAGCTTAAAATTTTAATTTTCTTCATTTTTTTGAATTATCGAAATGTTACATATCTGACAATTTTTGTTTTATCAAAAAAAGTCATTGTGATAAATTGTCCGACTATTTAAGTACTACGAACATCCTTAAAGAGAATTTGTAAACAAATTTTCAAAATTATCCAAATTTCTTAATCTTTATCCAAAATGGCTGGCTAACGAACTTGACCTTTATTTTAGGACACTAAAAGATTATACCAAAGGCTAATCAAATCAGTCAATTCTTTCGAAAGTCATCGTGCTCACAAAATAAAATCTACAGACAGACACTTTGGTAAAAAAATGTTTTTCCGTTTTAGGTGGTCACAAAACATGGACATTTGACAAAAAATGGGGGTGTAAAATTTTACACAATATTAATACATTCTCTGATGAGAATTTAAAAACTAACATTAATCAAGAAACAATACTACCTATATTATGTCATTATGTTCGTGATTAAATTATTTGCGAAATCGTTTTGAAATTCTTTATATATAAACATTATTGAAAAAATTTCATTGTGGCTTACTTTTGTAGGATTACTATTCTTTATTCAACGATTTACACCACCTTCAAATAAATACAGCCTATTTATCATCACTTAACAGATTTACTCTTATTATTAAAAAATCGAGTCAAATTTGTTCACCTTTCCATAAAAATCTGCTTGAAATCAAATCAGAACGCACACAATTGTCTTAAAACACACTTCCTCGAATGAAGAAATTCACGTACCGATGAATATAATATTCAAAATACTGAATTAGTACTTCTCCGATGAAGGCGAGAATTGAAGTTAGATATCCAATGCCCAAAACAAAACCAAGCTGTATAACTAATTGTTTTGATTTGAACTCTTCTTTCGGGTCACTTTTTGCCAACTCTACAACTTTCGATGTGTAATTCCTTCTCCACTGATCAACTAGTCCAGCCTCTGATAATCTTAATAATATCTTGTCAGCAGCAGAAATATATGGAGATTTTGTTTCAAAGGTTAAATGCAAACTAACCTTTCCCAACGATTCCTTTACAATCTTCATCATGGGACCTCCATCTACATTTTTATACTTCTGCATTGCATTTTCCGCGATACGTTCTCTGGTAATGCAAGATATATTTTTGAACTTCACTACAAATTCTATACATTCCTCATAAGAAGAAACTAAAATCGATTTCTTTACCAGAGTTTGAATTATGGAAGTGTTACTGTCTTCCAATTTATATTTATAACCCGGTAACATTATGGGTTTGAATTGAGATTTACTTAACTCTTCCAGAGTATCAATTTTCAGTTCCGTTTCTGAAGTAAACTCGACGTTTGTTAAGATGCCATATATGTCAGATGAATATATCCATAATCCAATGAAAATGAAGACAAATGCTATCCTTTCTGCATTCTTCTGAGGTTCTCGTGGCACCATCAATCCCAGCATCATTTGTAGTATACTCTGCCATGGCCAAACGTCTTCCTCAAATTTCAAGATGTGTATTACAATCGAAATTACGAACACGGTCAAGATTATGTATAAACAATTGGCCGTGATGGAGATAGATAGAGTACTTGTTGACGCAATAGGTATTAATGCAACGAATCGTTCCGTTTCTATAACTTTACTGTGTTCAACACTGCAGTTAAATAATTGAAATCCTAAGTTCGTAGTTAATTGAATTTTATGCTGCTGAATCTGTTTAGTTAAGCCAGTTGAGTTAACTCCATTACAGTTTATATTTCCCCACCACTCTTGCTCAGAAGGGACCTCCCAAATCCTAAAATTCATCTTCTTTGATAAAACTTTTATGATTGGAGCTTCTGGTCCACAAACATCGACTGGATGTTTAGAAGCATTGCGTTTTACGTAGAGGTAAGGGGGGTAATTAAAAGAACCCACTTTCATCTCAAATTCGTGCATATTCTGTACTTTGTTAGGAAAAAGGAGTCGCTTTGTCGAGAACTTTCTTTGGACGTAGATCTCTGAGAATGGATTGAAGTAATGCACTGTTGCAATCATTCGACAATAGTTCCAGTACTGGTTGGATCTGTTGCAAGTTTCTCTGATCTCTAAAACCGTAAAGTCCAAGATTTGATTTGACCACATTGTCCTAAGCAATTTTTCGTACAGCAATCTACCTTCTCCGAGTGAGACAATCATCAAGCACTTTGGACGAGCTATTTTCGATGACACTTTGAGGAAGAATTCCTTTAAAGATATTTGTAAAGTGTGCAAATTATCTTTTGCAGATTGAATTGTGATAAACAAAGTTGTTGATCCAAATTTTGAGTAGGATGGCCATTTTGACCAATCTAGATCCACCAAGGTATCATTCTCTGTATTAATGACAATGCTTGGAATTTTCAGTTGAACTCCTCGTAGGATTTCTTCAGCTGATGCACTATGTTTGGCAACGTTGTTTTCAATGATCAAGAGAACATGATGGTATCTATATGACTCTTTATGTACGTGCCCAACAATTCTATTCATGAAAGTTGTTCTATTAAAGACACCAATGGAATTTTCAATAAATATCGATATTAACAAATGGATTACTAATTTGTATTTGATGAACATTTTGAATTTTCTTATCCAAACCAATAGTAATATTTTATATATGACAATAATTAATTTTTCACACTAGCCTACGGATAGAATAATGATGTAAAAGTTAAAAGTTTCCTTTTTCAGGTTGATGTGAAGTCGAAAGTATATGTACAAGTATTACAAAAAGTTGAATTCATACTTTTATTTTTTTCCTAACGAAATTGACAAATCGTGTGAATTAAATTTATACAATTTTTACATAAAGATAGTATTATCACATTTGATTAATTAATTAATATTTCCTCTATGCGGAAGCAAAGTGCTCATTAAGCACTTAGTAAAATTAATACTAATGATATACTCGTGTTATGTTTATTATCCGTTTTGCTCATCAAAAATTGTTATAAAGGGGGATGGGGATATCAATAAGACAACTTAATTTGACAGGACAAAAAAATCGATTACTTTTTTTTTCTATTTTTGAATTATAAGCACATGTATATTATTTGTACACACACACACACACACAAACACATTAATTTTGCTCATTCGAAAGTTCAAGGAAACAAAAAAAATCAATAATGCAGCTATAAGCCTAGGTTATTATCATGGAGTAGGCAAAAACTCTTTTATTATCTAGGGGTAAACAAGCTTAGAACAGAGAAAAAGAGTTTATTTCTGAAGACGAAAATGGTAAATACACTCAACCCTGACGTTATGTCACATCGGCTACATATCTATAAAATGTTGAAGATCTAAAAGTTAATTTAAAATTCAAAAACTTAACTAGAATGAATTTAAAAACCTGACATCAATTAAAAAACTATACCACCTATTAATATAGGTGGTATAGTTTTTTAATTGATGTCAGGTTTTTAAATTCATTCTAGTTAAGTTTTTGAATTTTAAATTTTGAATTTTAAATGTTATTATGTTCATAATTGAATAATTTGCGAAATCGCTTTGAAATTCTTTATCTATAAATATTATTAAAAAGATTTCATGGTAGCTTACTTTTGTCGGAATACTATTCTTTGTGTATTTCAACAATTGTAAGACTTTAACGTTTAAAAAACGTTGATGTCTGTTGAGCCAGTTAAAATAGACTTCCTCGAATGAAGAAATGTATGCACCTAAAAATATAATTTTCAAAATACTGAATTAATACTTCACCGATAAAGGCCAGAATTGAAGTTAGATATGCAATGCCCAAAACAAAACTAAGCTTTGCTTCAAAGATTAAAGAAAAACGAAGTTTTGTCAACGATTCCTTTACAATATTCAGCATGGGACCTCCATCTACATTTTTATACTTTTGAGTTGCAATTTCGGCGATACGTTCCCGCAAGAAGCAAGATACATTTTTGAATTTCACAAGCAATTCTATACATTCCTGATGAGAAGAAATTGTTTTCGATTTCTTTACCAGCGTTTCAATTATGAAAGTGCTGTTATCATTGAGTATATAATGATAACCAGGCAACATTGTGGGTGTGAATTGTGATGTACTTAATTCTTCTAGAGTATCAATTTTCAGTTCAGATTTTGAAGTAAACTGGACGTTTGTTAAGATGCCATATATGTCAGATGAATATATCCATAATCCAATGAAAAGGAATACAAATGCTATCCTTTCTGAATTCCTCTGAGTTTCTCGAGGCACCATCAATCCCAGCATCATTTGTAGTATACTCTGCCATGGCCAAACGTCTTCCTCAAATTTCAAGATGTGTATTACAATCGAAATTACGAACACGACCAAGATTATGTATAAACAATTGGCCGTGATGGAGATAGATAGAGTATGTCTTGCTGGCACAATAGGTATCAATGCATAGAATCGTTCCGTATTTACAGCTTTACTCTGTTCAATATTGCAGTTATTTAACTGGAATGCAAAATTCGTGATTAATTTAATTTTATGCTGCTGAATCTGTTTAATTAAGCCACTCGAGTTAACTGCCTTACAGTTTATATTTCCCCACCATTCTTGCTCAGAAGGGACCTCCCAAATCCTAAAATTCAGCTTCGTTGATAAAAGTTTTCTGATTGGAGCTTCTGGCCCATAAACATCAACTGGATGTTTAGAAGAATTGCGTTTTACGTAGAGGTAAGGAGGATAATTGAACGAACCCACTTTCATCTCGAATTCGTGCATATTCTGTACTTTGTTAGGAAAAAGGAGTCGCTTTGTCGAGAACTTTCTTTGGACGTAGATCTCTGAGAATGGATTGAAGTAATGCACTGTTGCAATCATTCGACAATTGTTCCAGTACTGGTTAGATCTGCTGCAAGCTTCTCTGATCTCTAAAACCGTAAAGTCCAAGATTTGATTTGACCACATTGTCCTAAGCAATTTTTCGTACAGCAATCTACCTTCTCTGAGTGAGACAATCATCAAGCACTTTGGACGAGCTACTTTCGATGACCCTTTGAGGAAGAATTCCTTTAAAGATATTTGTAAAGTGTGCAAATTATCTTTTGCAGATTAAATTGTAATAAACAAAGTAGTTGATCCAAATTTTGAGTAGGATGGCCATTTTGACCAAACTGGATCCACCAAGGTATCATTCTCTGTATTAATGACAATTCTTGGAATTTTCAGTTGAACTCTTCGGAGAATTTCTTCAGCTGATGTACTGTGGTTGGCAGGGTTTTTTCAATGATCAAGAGAACATGGTATCTGTATGACTCTTTTTGTACGTGCCCAACAATGCTATTGATTAAAGTTGTTTTATGAAAGACACCAATGGAATTTTCGATAAATATCGCTATTAAAAAATGAATTACTAATTTGTATTTGATGAACATTTTGAATTTTCTTACCCAAACATGCTAAGTCGATTTCACTTCACTGTTCGCAATTCGCTTTATTTTAAAAATGTTTTTATAGTCTCAAAAGTTCTTCACAATTCATAAAAAAATGCCTTATTTTTCATAGAGATGGAATTTTGTACGTATCTAATTAATATAACATTATTTGATATAACGTATTACACAATTAACTATTTATTTAAGTTATAACTATCACTCGGCTTTATAAGTCCGGATCAATATCCGATTAATGTATATGTAATAGAATTTCGGCCTGTTGGGTAATTGGAACTAGAACACTTCCACCTAATGGTAAGTTTTTTCTTCGACTGTCTTCATACTTGCTTTACGGATTAAAGTGTTGTAATTTCTGTAATATAGAAAATAAAATCAATATATGACAATAATGAATTTTTCATATTAGCCTGCGGATAGAATGATATTAAAGTTATAACGCTTCCTTTTAGAGGTCGAGGTAAAGTCTAAAATATATGTACAAATATTACACAAAATTGAATCCATATTTTTATCTTTTCCTAACGAAATTGACAAATTGTGTGAATTAAATTTTCACAGCTATTACATAATTTTAGTATTATCAAATTTGATCAATTAATTAATATTTTCTCTATGTGGGAGCAAAGTTATCATGAAGTACTTAGTAAAATTAATCGAAACACGTAAACTCAGTAACGTTCCCCTTAAATTTTTCTAATATTACCCGTTTTGCTCAACAAAAATTGTGTTAAAGCGGGATGGGGACATCAATGAGAAAACTTAAGAGGATATTTCTATATGGCCTAACAAAAAAATAAGCACATGTATAGTATTTGCATACATACTGTTAAAGATCAGGGATTATTGCCAAACTTAAGGTTTTCACTTTTGTAGGCGGAACTAGGAAAATAATTCTCTAACACACTTTTAGAGTTTAAACAATTAATAACTATATATTTAACAATTTAGTTAATTAATAAATACAGAAATTAAAGTTAACGCTCGTATCGTAAAAGACGCTCAATTTTCGCACTCTTAACCATTAAAGTTTATTCGATCGACCTTCTCCAATTCGTTAATCCGCACGTCTAATAATATTATCGCCCGATTGCTAAGAAATCAATATTCACAACTCTCTTTCAAATCTATCTCTCTCATTCATAATTACGCGAGTTGCCATACGTTCTCTTTATCTAGAATCAAATCCGTAACGCTTAGGTGGACGTCTAGTTCGCTTTGGACGCGAATTTACCTCTTCTTCAGGTTCAGATTCTTCGGATTCTGTTTGGACATTTCGATGAGATGTCTGCTCCTTTGCTAAAACTTGTTCTTCGTTTTCTGATTCATCATCATGCGAAAAATGCGTTTCTTCCATTTCAGAAGGTTTCCACATCTTCAATTGACTAGCATATAAAGTAGATGCGTATCGGTAAGCTCTTTCGCTGGATCGTAATTCAGCTACTCCATAAGTGTCCGACGGATATATTTTCGTAATTACTAGAGGTCCTCGGAACTTCTTTTGAAGTTTTGTAGATTCTCCGGTTAATGCTGGAACATCCCTCATAACGACTACGTCACCTACATCAAATTTCACCTGGGACCGATTTTTCTCGTACCTTTTCTTGTATTTTTCTTGCTCCTATAGGATCTTCCGACGAGCTTCTTCTCTCAGCTTCACAGGTGGAGTGTATCGAGTTTCACCTCCAATTGTTAATTAATAATTCGTCCTTCATCATGACGGTTCATGTAGCCATATAATAATTCAAAGGGACTCTTCCCCGTGGTTTTGTTGGGAGACGAAGTTAAGTCCTACTGAACTTTTTTCAGCACTTTGTACTCATTCTTTCCAGTTTCACTTAGTACGCTGCCCTGAATTGCTGGAATTAATGTAAAATTTGTGTGTTCCACGAGTCCATTCGCCTGCGGATGACGTGGTGAATTAAAAGTATATTTAATTCCATGTTTATCGCAAAATTCCTGATAAGAACTCGACGTGAAACAAGTCCCTCGGTCTGATATGATTCTTTCAGGCGCTCCGTACTCCGTCACAAAATCCTCCAACACTTTAACAACATTTTTCGCCTTCGTATCCCTGACCGCATTAAAAATTACAAATTTCGTCAAAGTGTCAGCGATTACAAGAATGTAACGATTTTTCGCTGATTTCGTCACAAATGGTCCTACATGATCAATGTGAATCAATTAAAAAGGATGAAGGACAGGTTTAATTGGATGTACCCCCCCCCCCCCCGCTTGAGGACCTGTCTTCACCTTTGTGTATAAACACTGAATACATCCATGAATATGTCGACGCACGTATCTATTCATTCCCGGAAAGAAATAAAATTCTCGAAGTTTGCCTAGTGTCCTATCTATGCCCGAATGGCTCTGTAAGTCGTGATGTCATATCACCAGACTTTTACGCAAGGCTACCGGTATTACATACAGCAAGCAATCATTCACACGTTTGTACAATATTCCACTCTTCAATACATAATTTCTCGTCTCACTCTGCTCATACTTCGTACGTTCTTTTTCAGGTTTCCTTAGGATCTCGGCCTTACGACGCAGCTTTTCATCACTATATTGGTATAATTGTATTTCCTCTTCAGGATTAATAATCTTAAAGACATTGACTGAGTGGTCAGTCAACTCTTCAGTTTTTCCCTCTTCGACAGGCGCACTACTCATCGCATCAACGTGTGGCATCTTGTCACCAGGACGATGCACAATCTCGAAGTCGTAATCCGAAATTAAATTGGCCTAGCGAATTATTTGTGGATTACTTGTCTTCTGGGTATTTAAATACAAAAGTGCCGTACAGTCAGTTACTATTTTAAATGGGATGTTAATCAACCACACTCGCGATCTTGTTACCGCCGAGACTATTGCCAATAATTCCAGTTTACTTGAATGATAACCCTTTTCAGGCTCGCTTGTACGTCGACTTATCGCATAAACAATGTGAAATTTCGTATCATCGCCCTTTTGCAAAAGTATTGCTGCCAAACCCATAGAGCTTGCGTCAGTGTGCAGCTCTGTTTCGCGTTTCGGCGAGTAGGCCTGCAATACTGGCGATTCGCCTAATTTTTCTCGCAGTTTGTTAAAGGCTTGCATTTCTTTTTCGACCATAGTAAACGCAGTATCCTTCTTTAACAAGTCGTATAAGGAGCTTGCAATCTGAGCAAAACCGTAGACGTATTTGCGAAAGAATCCCGCTAAGCCTTAGAAACGTCGCAATTCGTGTACACTCTTTGGAATCGGAAAATCCAAAATTGCTTGAAGTTTCTTCTTTCCAGGCTCTATACCCTTGGCGGAAATCTCGTTACCCAAATAAGAAACCTTGGACATGAGGAAAAAGGACTTCTTTAAATTTATCGTCAGACCCACTTTAAGTAAGGCTTCCAATACCAAAACTAATCTGCTCTTCAAATCCGACCACGAATTCCCCGAAATCGGAATATCGTCCAAATAGAATAATACCTTATGATCGCGCAGAGGACCCAATACACTATACATAAGTTTCGAAAAGAAGAATGGGGCATTCATTAATCCAAACACCATTCGTGTAAACTCTCCTGTTTCATCGGGAGTAATAAACGCTGTTTTCTCACGAGCTTCCTTTGACAAAGCGAGATCTATCGTAATAAAAATTTTGCAATCCCCGATTAAGGCTAGATGATCTTCTATATTAGGAGGAGATAATGCATCCTAATCGTTTGCTGGTTGAGCTTCCGATAATCTACTATCAGTCGTGGTTCTCCGTTCTTCCTTCGTACTAAAAGTACTGGACTGGCATAGGGCGAATTTGTGTCCTGAACGAGGCCTAACTCTCGGTACTCCTGCAAAATATTTTTAATTGTCGTTTGCTCGTCATTACTCGCACGGTTAGGTTTCCTCCACACAGGGGTACTACCTTCTTTTTCCCTAATATCCATCTCAATAAGAGAGGTACAGCCTAATTCGCTCATATCCAACGATACAACGCTACGATACCTATTTAGAGTCTCTAATAACACGTTGATGACATCCTGCGCTGGACTGCCTTCGAGGTTCAGCTCTTCTTCGGTGATCGCTGGACGATTCTCCGCAGAAATATTCCGAAAGGGAATATACGATGTCTCTGCATCTAACGCTGGTGTAACTTTATTCAACGGCACCTCAGTATTGCCCAAATTGATGAGCGGTATCGGAAGGTCTTCGCGATCATTCGCCGTCACTTTCACACAGCAAATCGAACGTGAGGGTAGCTTACACTCCTCATTGGCTCTATAACGATCGACTCCCGAATTAGTCGTCGGTAAGTCGTATATGTACGCACTGTCGTTTCTCGTAAACTTAAAGTAGGGTTACCATCCGTCCTGGTTTTTCGGGACATGTCCTGTTTTTTTGAGGTTTGTCCTGGTGTCCTGGTTTTTTCTTGAAAATAGGCAAAATGTCCTGGTTTTTTACGAAACCAACATTTTTGAGAACAAATATTTTATATTTTCAGACGATATTTGTTGTATCTCTCGCGAAGTTCAGTATAGCCTCTTCCTTTCTGCTTCCAAACCCTACGATTTTTCTTCTTTCATGACCTTTCTGAATTTCAGAATTCTCTCTTGGCACATTTTCCAAGAGGTCCTGAAGCTGCTCTTCAAAAGCCTCAAACTGTTGAGCCGAAATTCCCGAACTATGTCCTTCAGCCATTTTTCGGTACACACAGAATTTCTCACTTACAACTTACGTAATCTTCGCGAAAACAGCTTCGTGGTCGCCATCTTGCGAAAATTAAACTTTCGAACTCACAACGGCTCCCTCGAAAGTTCAAGGAAACAAAAAAGTCAATATAGGTATAAGCTTAGAATATTATCATGGAGCAGTAGGCAAAAGCCCTTTTATTATCTGCGAGTAAGCAAGCTTAGAACAGAGAAAAAAGAATTCATTTCTGAAGACGAAATTGATAAACACACTCAACTTTGGCGTTGTCGCATAGGCAGGATAACTATAAAAACTTAAAGATCTAAAAGTAAATTTTAAAATTAAATTTAACTAACATGAATTTAAAGGACTAACATTAATCAATATACAATACTACCTACATTATGTCATTATATTTGCGATTGAATAATTTGCGAAAACGTTTTGAAATTCTTTATCTATAAACATTATTGAAAAAATATCCCGGTGGCTTATTTTCTCAGTTTACTATTATTTATTCATTTCAACAATTGTAAGACCGATGTACACCACCCTCAAATCATTTACACCCTATTTAGCATCACTTAACACATTTACTCTTATTGTTGATAATATTAATTATTAATTGCTACACGAAAAAAAAAATGGATGTGACAACCAGAGAAATAGTAAAATACGGTACAACTACAATTTATAGTTTCCACTACCACGATTCTGGTTGCCACAACCAGAAATATTATGTGACAATATAACCCCAGTATGTGGCATCTATTATGAAATAGTTGTGACAACTATTTAATAATAGTTGCGACAGATGGCTGCGGTTGTCGCATAATAGTTCTGGTTGTGGCAACCACAATCGTGGTGGTGGAAACCATAAATTGCAGTTGTAACATATTTTCCTATTTCTCTAGCTGTCACATCCATACAGTTTTTTCCGTGCAATTACTTATTAATGTATTCACCTTTTTCTATAATAATCTCCTTGAAATTAAGTCTCAACGCACAAAGCTATGTTACGTCTAACGTTTCAAAAACGTTGATGACTGTTAAGCCAGTTAAAATAGACTTCCTCGAATGAAGAAATTTACGTACCGATGAATATAATATTCAAAATACTGAATTAGTATTTCTCCGATGAAGGCAAGAATTGAAGTTAGATATCCAATGCCCAAAACTAAAGCAAGCTGTACAACTAATTGCTTTGATTGAAACTCTTCTTTCGGGTCACTTTTTGCCAACTCTACAACTTTCGATGTGTAATTCCTTCTCCACTGATCAACTAGTCCAGCCTCTGATAATCTTAATAATATCTTGTCAGCAGCAGAAATATATGGAGATTTTGTTTCAAATGTTATATGCAAAGGAAGCGTTCCTAACGATTCCTTTACAATCTTCAACATGGAACCTCCATCTACATTTTTGTACTTTTGCATTGCAAATTCCGCGATATGTTCTCTGGTAATGCAAGATATATTTTTGTACTTCACCAGCAATTCTATACATTCCTCATAAGAGGAAACCACCTTCGATTTCTTCAACAAAGTTTCCATTATGGAACTGCTACTGTCATTGAGTATATGTATATAATTCGGCACAATTGTGGGTGTGAAATGAGATTTACTTAGTTCTTTCAGAGTATCAATTTTCAGTTCAGTTTGTGAAGTAATCTCGACATTTGTTAAGATGCCATATATGTTAGATAAATATATCCAAAATCCGATGAAAAGGAAAAAAAATGCTATTCTCTCAGAATTCCTTTGAGGTTCTCGAGGCACTGTCAATCCCAGCATCATTTGCAGAATACTCAGCCATGGCCAAACGTCTTCCTCAAATTTCAAGATGTGTATTACAATCGAAATTACGAACACGACCAAGATTATGTATAAACAATTCGCTTTGAAGGATATCGATAAAGTACTAGGTGAAAGAATAGGTATCAATGCACAGTATCGTTCTATCTTTATAGTTTCACTGTATTCAACACCGCAATTAGATATTTTTGGCCCAGCGTTCGTGATCAATTTAATTTTATGGTGCTGAATCTGTTTAGCTAAGCCAGTCGAGTTAAGTGCATTACAGTCTATAACTCCCCACCACTCTTGCTCAGAAGGTACCTCCGAAATCTTAAAATTCAACTTTTTTGATAAAACTTTTAAGATCGGAGCTTCTGGTCCATAAACATCGACAGGATATTTGGAAGCATTGCGCTTTACGTAAAGATAAGGAGGGAAATTGAAAGAACCCACTTTCATTTCGAATCCGTGCAAATTCCGTACTTTGTTAGGAAAAAGGAGTCGCTTTGTCGAGAACTTTCTTTGGACGTAGATCTCTGAGAATGGATTGAAGTAATGCACTGTTGCAATCATTTGACAATTGTTCGAGTACTGATTGGATGTGTTGCAAGTTTCTCTGATCTCTAGAACCGTAAAGTCCAAGACTTGTTTCGACCACATTTTCCGAAGCAGTTTTTCGTACCGAAATCTACCGTCTTCGAGTGAAACAATCATCAAGCACTTTGGACGAGATTCTTTCGATGATACTTTGAGGATAAATTCCTTTAAAGATAGTTGTAAAGGCTGCAAGTTATCTGTTGAAGATTGAATTATGATGAACAAAGTTGATGATTCAGGATTTAAGTACGAAGGTCTTTTTGACCAAATTGGATCTGCTAACGTATCATTCTCGACATTGATGACATTGCTCGGAATTTTCAGTTGAACTCCACGTAGGATTTCTTCAGCTGATGCACTATGTTTGGCAAGGTTGTTTTCAATGGTCACGAGAACATGATGGTATCTATATGACTCTTTATGTACGTGCCCAACAATTCTATTGATGAAAGTTGTTCTATTAAAGACACCAATAGAATTTTCGATAAATATCGCTATTAATAAATGAATTGCTAATATGTGTTTGATGAACATTTTGAATCTTTTTATCCGAACATGCTAAGTCGCATTGACTTCTCTGTTCGAACAGCACTGAAGTTGGAATTTGTTTTTAAAATCTTAAATACTCTTTATAATTCTTTAAAATATATCTCATTTTTACACACAGTGAATTTAGTATTTACATGATTATTATGAGATATTATTTATGATAACGTATTCCACAGTTTATTGTTTATTTTAAAAAGTACTATCAGTTGGCTTTGTAAGTCTCGATTAATACCGGATTAAGGTATATGTTTTACAATGTTAGCTTGCCGGGTGATGAGAACTAGAAAGCTTCAACCTTGTAGTAATTTTTCTTCTGAACTGACTTCATTCTTGCTATACGGTACAATGAGTGGAAATTTTTGTAAAATAGAAAATTAGGTAGGTAAAGTGAATAGTAATATTGTATAAATGGGAGTAATGATTTTTTTACATTAGCTCATGGACAGAATGGTGATGTAAAAGACATAAAATTCCTTTTTCGAGGTCAAAGAGAAATCGATATTATTTCTAGAAATATTTCAAAAAATGAATTCCTTACGTAATTCTATATTTTCCTACATAAATGGAAATGATTTTTTCCATATAAATTTTACTGTAACTTTTACATAGAGGCATTATAAACACAATATATTAAAATTGTTAATTCCTGAATTCATACCTAATTATTAACTACACCTCGTGACTAACAATAAGTAGATTGCCTCTCCATTGTTTTGAAGTTCAGAATTGAGTCATATAAGGATATATTGTTCGACTTTATGTATAGATACTATAAATATCCGTCCATAGAACTTGCAAATTAAAAATCAGTGTATTTTAAAATTTTCAAAACGCTCCAAATTTTTGAATTTTTATCCAAAATGGTTGGCTATCGAACTTGACCTTCATTTTGGAACACTAAACGAGTACACCAAAGGTCAATCCAATCTTTTAATTCTTTTGAAAGTTATCGTGTTAACAATCTAAAATTTACATACAGTCAGATACATTCGTAAAAACATGTTTTTTGGGTTCAGATTATCATTAAACGTGAACATTTGACAAAAACGGGGGAGGGGTCAAATTTTACATGAATCTAATATATTCTCTCTTGTGAGGATGTAAAAAACAGACGATGTAAAGATTTCGTTTGTGTGGGTTAGGTGAGGAGTCCACAAAATAAATAACATTTTTGCATTTTAGTGATTTAATGACAATACATTTCCTGCCATTTTTCATATGCACGTCTGTTTATTTCAGTAATTATTGGCAGGTTCCTTCTGCCCAGCCTTGCTGTTGATAGCAGAATCCAGAACAACAATTGCCTTCACTTCCATCCCATTGGCATGTTTCTCCATTGCTGATGCAATCCGCCATGGCAGATGGAGAAATCAACATCATAATTGCTGTCATCATCAAAAACGCAAAAATGCTGGACACTAATCCTGACATTTTTTATACGCTGCAAAATAAAAAACATTGCTTTTTTGTAATTATTAGAATTGTTATGCGCACTCATGGTACCAGGATTCTCTTTTTCCTGATATATTTATTTCACCGAAATTCATGCGAACAACAATTTGATCTAATTTTTATTTTTTTTCTAGTTACCATTTGAACTAATTTTGCTTCCTTATAGAGGAAGCTTTGTTTTCGATACATTTTCTAATATTTTTAAAATCGTTTAATTAAACTTTCCTCACGTGATAAATGTCTAATACAACATTCTAATCAATTGTCCAGAGGTGTGTGTATGTCTCCATTTTTTATCGCCCTATTAACTTAAAGACAGTTGTAGATAATTTGATAAAATTTGTAGGGTATATTGACACCACCAATATCTCAAAACGTGCGAAAGGATTTTTCAAAATATTGAATTTTAAAATTTTTATGTAGATTTTGAATTTTTGTAAAATTGATTTTTCGAATCGATTGACCTGTATGATTAATGAATTTTATAGAATTTAAAAAAAATTATGATTATTTTTAATTTTTAAAATCGTTAATGCTTTCTCTATGAGGAAGCAAATTTATTTGCAACATTATCATAATGAGGAAGCAAGGTGCTCAAAAATGAGCACAAAAAAATATAAATATAGATAAATGGCACATCCGAGATCGAATTCACAACTAGTTTATTTTTTCGACGTGGTGAATCAAATATGGCGATTAAATAAAAACGGAAACCACCCATAGCGTATAACAAGCAGACGCCATATTGGATCCGCCATCTTCAATTTTGTAATTTTTAATTCAGATTTGAATTCAGCGACATCGAAATCCCCTTAAAAGTATCTCACCTTTAGAATCTGACTTCTTGCAATTCAAAGATGAAGACCACCCTTTAGATATGAAGGGTATTTTCTACCATTACAATTGTTTATGAGCCGATATAAAAAAATAAGTGTAGATTATTTTTCCTAATTTTAAAAATCTGCCAAGTTTCATCAAAATCGGCGTGTGACAGTTCAAGCCATAACCACGTAGCAACACTTCTTAACCTGAGACATCCCTTTTCTACTTAGGCTGTACTTTTGTACAAAACCCTTTTTGTTAAATAGTTATTAGTTTTTATCTACCTGTTTTCCTAAATAAACCGTTTTAATTTCAAACTGAGCCATTTCCATTCATTATTTCCACTTAATTTTAAACTCATGTTTCGAATCTCACCCACAATTCAATATCAAATTTTTGTTTGTCATAAATTTTATTCTTAGTAGTGGCAATTGGTAATTTAGGGTGACTAGACGTCCCAGTTTACCGGAACATGTCTCAGTATTCGTAGTTGTAAGATTATGACAAATTTTATGTCAAATCTGGATTTTATAATAAATCTTTTACTATAATAAATGACTGTTTGTCCGAACGTCTTTTTCCAACAGCTGGGAATTTTGTCATAAAGAATCGGGCTCAGTTGGATAATAAACATATATTTTTTTTTAAATTTATATTTGAGCTGCATTTCTTCAAATTAGTATTATTCAAAAAATTAAAAATTTTTTTTCATATAACCTGTGTTTGTAGCTTATGTTATACAGAGGCAAAAAGTTGCTCACTTCTACCCCTCAGTCTAAAATGGATCTTCTACTTGAATTTACTGTTTTATTGCATATATCTCATAAATAAATTAAGATAAGTTGGTTTTGGTAATTTTTTTTGCATATTTATGGTCCAATAAAGCTAAAACAATATTTTTAAAAATTCGTCAAACTAGACAGTTCAGCTGAATTATTTTCTAATATAATTACATACATGATACTTTTTTAAATTTTGATCCACGGCAAATTGAACTCCCCATACATACCTTATTGTTCTATATAAATTTTGCTCAAATTGATATCAGAATTTGCAATTTTTTAAATACTCTCCTTTTATTGTTAATAAATTTCATTTAAAAATGCAGTCGCGACAAATGATTCTAAAAATTTGTGAAGTCATTGATGTAATAAAATAAATTTTTTGTTAATTATAATAATAACTCAGAACTAGAAAGAAGCTTAATTACAAGACATAGCGATTAGCTTACCGAAGTAATAAGTATGCACAATCAAGAGTAAGAATGAAACTACTTTGAAGAATAAGAATTCATCACTCATATATATATGTAACAGGGATATAGATAAGAAAAAATAAGAACCGATAATTATGCCTTTATTGACCGCAATTTGTTATTTAAGGAAAAATATTATCAGTAAATTTTTCAAAATGAAGGAAAGGCGTTTAATTAAACTATTTAAAAGTGAAATATTGTCACTACCATAAAGTATGGTATATTATTAGATGCAAATTGAAGTCATTACATTTTTAACGAAGTGGAAATAGAGCAAAAGAAAAGTTTCCTTATATTTTTTTACTCCTTTTCCTTATATTATAATTATTTTTAGACCTGAGTTTGCGGGGAGTAATAGATGCGCGATGGCACCTATTTTTTTTTTTAATTACTACAAAATGGAGTGGAATGGAAACGAAAACTAATTTATTTAAGGTTCTATCGACTATAAGGAACACATTCTCATCAGGGCACTCGCGCTTCGCACACGGAAAAAAATAATTCATTAGACTTTACAGAACTAGTTCTAGAGTAGGGGATATAGCATGTAGTGTATTAAAAGTTAAAATCGTCTTGGTTTTACATTATGTGGAAATATTCTACGAGAAACGTGGAACAGTTCTAGAAAATCTAAAACTCCAGCTAATATACAGTCTACATTGAAGTAGCCTTGAAACTTTAGAGAACAGTTCTAGAAAACGGTAATCGATTTTGGGAGGAAAAAAAATAATGTTTCGTATTATTATTATTCTCTAATACGTTTTTATATGTTTAAGTTCACAATTATTTATCACTACACAAACACATTCACTACTTATACACTATTTATAAACGCGCGCTATGTAAATAAAATTTTTATTATTCGCCGCGGGTTCGAACCCTACACTTTCGCATTACATTACATTCCTAATTCCTAACGCACGCCTAAAGCATCGCAGCTAAGTTAACATGCCATTTACAAAAAAAAATCTAAAATATAAGGTACAGATGTGCAGAGCCGTATGATAAGTTTATGTGACCCGTTTCATAAAAAATATTTTGCTTTAAAAATTTTAATACATAATATCAGATAATATACAATATTTATTCACTATATTTCACTTCAATAATTTTATGAAAACTTTGTTTACACATAAAGATAAACGCGCGTGAAAACCGTTAAGCGTCATTAAAATAACCGAGGGGGTTGAGGCGGCGGGAGACGTCATGCGCAAATAACTACCGCGCATCTCGTTTTCTAGAACTCAGTTCTATAAATCTTAAATTCAAGTAATTCACAAATTCTCAATACCTCCAATCGAATTTCTATGAGATTTTTCAGCATTTTTTCAAGAACTTTTCTATACATTTGACTGAATTGAGGTATCTAGACT
>UCOH01011916.1:0-11872 GCA_900474275.1 Synergus japonicus | reverse complement strand
TAATTCAACCCTTTCGATTCTCCGCAGCTTGGTACAGCGTGCACAGAGAATCGAAATTTAACCGCGAAAAAGGTCGAACTGGTTCAAATCCTCGCAGCTTGGTACAGCGTACACAAGGATTTGAATTTAACCGCGAAACGAAAGAATTTTAATCAAAGAAAAAATTGCGGGCAAAAATAAGTGCAAAAACGAAGGAGGTGTATCAATAGCTTGGAGCAGCGTACATTGATACCCCTCGAGAAAACTACCCTTCAACAAATTAAAGGATAGGGAAAACAAAATTTACTGAAAGAAGATCCTCAGCTTGGAATAGCGTGCAAGGGTCTTCTTTCCTATATCTACCGGTTATGCTGAAGATCAAGATGCCGAAGTACTGTGATGCCGAAGATGAACGTAGAAGTAGTGATGAAGCTGCGATGCCAGTCGAAAAAATCCGAAAGTCCAAGACTGCTCGGTTGAGTAGGTCTAGCTGGTGCCGGACGATGATAGTGGGCCAGCGCCCGTGTCTTATCCCCATTAAAATTCGCGTTATTAATGGGAAAGACAGGTAGCCGGGTACCTGGCGTAATTGTGCGTTACTGCTCGTGGATCAATAATTAATCAATCCAAAGCAGTGCTCTGTCGTGCCGGTACGCACAAGATGTTGTGCCTATAATCAGGCGCTATGGGGTACGGTATAGCCACACCATTATAATAAATTAATAATATAATTAAAGAATACACTTAATAACAACGAATTATACATGCTCGTATTTTCAGTTTATACCAAAATGTAATCAAGGAATTAATTATTATAAATATATAATAATTATTATATATTATATATTTAACATATAATAATTAATTTACCTACTTATTATTTGTTCATTGTACAATTTTAAAATTATATACTTCAATAAATTTTGATTTTAGAAATTTGAAAATTCTGGTATTTATAATTCGGTATTTTTATTTTTCATCTATTTATGTATTCGGTATTTTTTGGTTATTCCCTGGATCCATTTTGTGTTATAAATTTAAACGGATATGCAAAATATTTGTAAATTATTATTTTAAGCATTTTAAGAAGGAAGAATAATATTTTGAATAAGATATAAAAGCACAGTTTGTAATATATGTACGTTGTCAATACTGATACAACTACGTACCAATTTTTGGTAATTTAATTAAAGTCTTTGGTTATTGCCCTAATAATATTTTCACTATATTTTTGAAGAAAATTAGATTATTAAAAATGTGGAATTTAAAAACTATTCGACTTGGCGCCATCAAACTAGAGCGCCTCTACAGGCGGGTGGTGTCATACGTCTCATACGTTCGCGCGAGAAAACTCTCACCGTTTAGCCTTAATATCTTACATTTGCGCGGGAAGATCTTTTCCCCCACCTTTTGTACTTCGCGACGCCATACCTTCTCCACACTTTAACGGGACGAAGTTCGAGCAGGACGCGTTTGGTCTATGCGAGCAATGTACAGATCATTCTAAATAAAGTACCAATTTAGAGAAAAGTGTGTGTTTAATTATTATCTGGCGTAACCCAGATTAATCCTATCCAAGTTGGATTTAGGATGGTTATTTTGTATAACCTATAATCGTTACAATTGGTGACCCCTGACTAGTGAAGAATTTTCATTTTTTTCTGCACTTTCGCTGGTTTCGAGGTGAAACATTTCTGGACGAGTCCACCTCTTTTTCCAACGAGTTTTTAATTTCAACTCGCGTCCTGCTCGAACTTCGTCCCGTTAAAGTGTGGAGAAGGTATGGCGTCGCGAAGTACAAAAGGTGGGGGAAAAGATCTTCCCGCGCAAATGTAAGATATTAAGGCTAAACGGTGAGAGTTTTCTCGCGCGAACGCATGAAACGAATGTGAGTAAATCTTAATGGCATTAAGGATAAACCGCAGTCAAACTTAGCTTAAAACGCGAAGTATACAAAACTACAGAGTGGAAACTCGATAGTGAAAAACGACATACATTGAACCCCTACAGTGGCCGCCTGTAGAGCGCCTCTTCAGGCGAGTGTCCGCTACGCTGGAATAATAACTATATATATTATATATATATGTTGAAAACACTAACTCGACTGGTAGAGCCACCTACAGGCAGGTGGCGAGTTTAATCTCTAGAACTAATATCTTTGATACAAACCATGCAAACGCCGTATATACGTACGTAAATTACGTCAAAAATCTCGCGTAATTTACCTTAGGTATATTACGTGCCCAGCGTTATAATGAGAGAGAAAAAGATAGAAGTATACTCTTTTCTCTTTTACTCTTATTATGCTGCAACGCAAAACGCAATTATGGGTTACCAACCTGATATTTGACAATCTTCGAACTGGAAACTCGTCCGCTTCTGTTCGCAGGATACAAAATTTTGTATTTCGTCTTACAGTCTCGTATTCGAAAAAAATCAAGTGTTTTTCTCAAAATATAGTATTTTTTTTATTTTAAACTCTTCCCAGTTTATTTCCATTATGTAATAAGTGTATAATTAAACTCCAATGCATAAAATTGATCGGATCTCTCTTTCTACAATGTTGAGTTACAGAACGCACTTTTAATCTTTAATTATACCAAAGAATTTTTATTATTTTATCACATTTGTTTACGTACCAGTAATACAGCCACTTTTGTATTATTTACGACACTACGTGAAATACCTATAATAATTTAACTTACAGCAATTATTTTTGCTTACAACTACTTACAGTACGAATCAACCAATAAGAAGTTTCGGCAGCAGGGAGACTGCGCGACACATAGCGGAAATTCTTCCGTTGGTCAACATTTTCGCGCGCAATTCAAAATCGAATTAATTACAACCAATTGCAGAATTTCTCCAGCAAGAAACTAACATGTGCTGCGCACGCAGGTTGCCCCGCTTGGGGCGCTGAGCAGAGCAGACGATATAAGAAGGAGACTCATTTGTTTTGCCATGTTTGTTGCCTGACATTCGTTATTCGAAGTAACTCGGAGTAATTCGGTGTAATTCAAAATAACAGTTGACATTTAAAGCGCGTGCCTGTGGCGTGTGCGTGGGTGCATCAATTTCCACAAATACATAAGTGCAAATCGTCGTGGATTGGTCGTGGATCGACGTTTAATAAACTTATATTTTGAGTACTATTTGGGAAGTTAACGAGACATTGACAGTATTTAAAAACCTCATGGCAGATAATGAAATCTCGAAAAAAAACAGGTAATAATAAAGTTCCCCAAGAAAAATTGTATTTATATTTACATATTACTTTTTCAATATCTGTCAAACAGTTGACGGTATATTCTATATATCTTTATTAAAACTTTTGTTTTATTACCACTACCACAATTTATCTATTTATAAATACATAGTCGCAATTCCTGCAATCATTTGAATTACGTCATTATTATTAAAGTGGCAAAGCTTCACTTTTTGTGAAATACATTTTACTTGTCCTATTATATACTTTCAAAACGTAAGAGAAGTCAACAGGAATTTAAATAGAACAAAAACATAAAAGTTGTCAAAAAATAGTGATAACTACAATTGATTAATATCTTTACGTCAATTTACGCACTCTAATCTGAATTAATTGGCGCAATATCTCGGTACAAGTGACAGTCGACAACATGCATTATGTAAACTTGTAAAAACAATCTCTAAATAGTCAAAGTAAATAATTATTATAATCTCTCTTAGAGCAATGAAAATTATTTGAAAACAGTTCGTTAATCTGCATTATATGCATCTTATATCTTATCTTATCATTATGTCAACGCGATTAATTTTTTTGTCTTCATATAATCTAGATTATATGAAGACAAAAATAAATAGAAAATTGTACTAGCTATTACAATTTTCTATTTATTCTATTTATGTTTCTATTTATTAGTTATATTTTTGGAAAAAGTTATATTAAAAAACTCTGCTTTAATTTATGTGTAATGATATTTTGAGAAAACAATAGTTGAGCAAACTATTGTTTTCTAAAAATATCATTAAACCTAAATAGAAGCACTTTTTTGAATTTTTTTGAATTTGCTAATTGAAAATGATTTTAAAATTTTAGCGGCTGGATTTGGGGATGGTTTGATGGTTACAGCTGGACAGGTTATTCCTCAACGATGTTGCGAGCTGCTGAAAAAAAGATTTTATCGTGTAAGTAAAATTGTCTTTGTTTTAATCAATCTTTTGTTCCGTAACTGATTATCGAACTGAATATGACTCAGAATGATAAAGCAAAAATGGTACACAATTCACGGAAATACTCGGGATAAGACAATTATATTACAAATACATCTCATAGATAATAATATATGTCCTATCTATGTTGAGACATATATGCATTACGCACAGTAACAACTGTTTATTTTTCTTAAGTGTGATGAAACCAAGTTTTTACATAAAATCGATTTCCTCATTTTACTCAACAAATATTACAAATGGATATTTTTTCGTTCTGTAGCTGCATTCATTTTTTAAATAGAATTATGGGTACAGAGCGAAAAAACAGCTAATTTTAATATTTGTTGAAGAAAATGAGAAAATTGAATTTTGAAATGAGGTTTCGAATTTCTTGTTTTATGCAAAAAGGATTCAAATTAAATTCTTTTTCGCTCTGTACGCAAAGTACTAGCTAAAAAGTGAATAGGGCTACAGAGCGAAAAAAGAGCTAATTTGAATATTTGTTGAGTAAAATGAAGAATTCAAATTTTAAAGTTAAAAATTGAACTCAATACCCTTAAATTGATAGTTAGTATATAATTTATAGTGTATTTTGACTAATAATTGTTTTTTAGGTCTGAGAACTGTATACCGTGGATGGTATGTTGACATTGGACCGGTAGTGGGCCCAGCAGATAAAATATGGACAATATCATTAAACGAGGAATCACCCAAAACACCAATTGTATTATTACATGGTTTAGGAGCCGGAGTTGCACTTTGGTGTTTAAATTTGGACACCCTGGCCGCTAGTAGACCCGTTTATGCCATTGATATATTGGGTACGGTCATGATTGTTAAGGGTTTTAAGGTTTTTTGTTAAAGGATTCGACTTGTAATTTCATAATTCAATTTCTTCATATTACTCGACCAATATTAGAATGAAGTACCTTTTGTACACTTAATCTTTTTCGAAATATCATCAAGGTTAAAGAAATTAAGAATTCAAAATTCAACATAAAAATTAAAACTTTTCGTTTCATCGAGAATGTATTAAAATATGTCAGATCGAACACGAAATTTGTAAATAAGAAAGTATCTTTTTTTTCTAGGATTTGGTAGAAGTAGTCGACCTGTTTTCAGCAAGGAGGCCCAAGAGGCGGAAGATCAGTTGGTTCGGTCAGTGGAAGAATGGAGGCGAGAAATGCAGTTAGAAAAATTTGTATTATTGGGTCATTCCATGGGAGGCTTTCTTGCAGCTTCGTACGCTATTCAATACCCGCAAAGAGTTAAGCACTTGGTACTTGCTGATCCTTGGGGCTTTCCAGAACGACCAACGGATGCTTCAACTAGGTCGTATGTGCCATTTTGGGTGAAAGCGATAGCTTATGTTGTCCAGCCCCTAAATCCATTATGGGCTGTTCGAGTCGCTGGTCCATTTGGTTAGTGTTTATGTTTCTAAAAATATCTAAATTAAAAAAATTTTAATTTTTTTTAAATAAAAGAATCATTAATTCAACTTTCATTTAATTTACAGGACAGTGGCTGGTCGAAAACACCAGACCCGATATTGTGAAAAAGTTTGCTCCTCTTTTGAAAGATGACCTTAGTGTAATTTCACAGTATATTCATCAATGTAACGTACAAAATCCTTCGTAAGTTATTTTTTCAAACGATCATTTTTTCTTATATGGAATTAAGTACATTCAAATAAAATTATAACAGTTATCACATCACAATATCTATTCTCATTAAAGAGAGTAAACAGGTGATTTAAAAAAAAATATTAATAGGTGAGTAAAAGGTGACAACAATTTTAAACAAATTTAAACCAACTGAATAGAAGTACAATTCAACGAATTTTCAGATCAATTCAAAATAACTCAAGATGAATTGAAAAGAATCCAAAAAGATATCAACATGAATTTGAAGAATTTCAAGAATTTAAAGGAATTTCCAAAGGATTTAAAAGATTGACTTTTCTTATTACATATTTTAATTATCCAGAAAAGTTTTCCAAACCGGAAGTTACCCAGAATTATCCTGTAATTCAAAATGTGATTAGATGACAACTTGTGATGACTGTTATAAACATATGAATTATAATTATTAACAATTTTAAACACTAATTATTTAAATGTTTTTCTGTTTTGTTAAACAGCGGAGAAAGTGCTTTCCATGCAATGATGCAAGGTTTCGGTTGGGCGAAAAACCCAATTGTTAAGCGAATGGACAAATTGGATCCTGAGATTCCTATAACTTTGATTTACGGCAGCAGATCTTGGGTTGATAATGCACCTGGAGACATGATTAAAGAACTGCGATCTTCTTCTTTTGTAAATATACAGGTAAACACTAACAGTTAGAACAACGTTTGCTAAGTTACTTTGCAACTGGCTCTTTATTAGAAGAACTTCAAGTCGAATTAAAAAAAAATTCATCTTCCTGATTTTTGTGACTCATCTCAGAGATTTATATTATAAAATACTAGCAGAAATTTTAAACGATTAAAAAATAATTTAAGGAATTATGAGGCATCCTAGGGGACTTTAAAGATTCTTTTAAAAGATCACAAAAATTATATTTAAAAAAGGGAAAAAGAACCACAAACACTTTCAAAGTGCTTTTAAAAAATAGACCGGTAAAATTGATTTTATTTTCTAAAAAAAAACTTTATTGCAGATAATAACCGGAGCAGGACATCATGTTTATGCTGACAAGAGTGAGATTTTTAACAAACACGTGTTGGATGCTTGTATACTTAGCGAAAACATTCCAAATCTGTCTTCATCAACAAATGTAAAATTAGCGTTAAAATCTATAAATAACAACACAGAGTCTGTCGAGGCAGAAGATCAAGAAATAGAGAGGATAGACGAAAAGGAACCTAAGAATCCCCAGCCAGGATCTAATAGTTGAGGAATAATGTAATTATGTTTTAATTCATTTGAATTGAATTACGTTAATTATCTTCTGTTAGGAAAATCATTAATTTTAATTACTATTATTTTTTAGATCAAACTGTTTTAAGAAATACCCACCTAATTTATTAATTATGTATAATATATTATATATAATTAATTATACATAAATTAAATTATAAATTCGCAATTCCAAGACAGAAATCACTACATATATCGTTATCTAGAGTAATTAGTCTTGAAATTTGATCCACAAACTGCAAGCTTATGTAAAACAAAAGTTTTATACACAATCTTTTCACATCTTTACAATTGGATCTCATAGGAATTTTAAAAACTCAGAAACCAAAGCACCGTTTTGCACAACTATACCAAAAGTATAGGTATGGTCATACATTAAGGATCTCTTACCAAAATACTTCTGGTTGTGTTTCTGTCCCATAAGATCAATTGAAATTTTTTCGTTTGGTTTATGAGGAATATCTGGTGCAGAATATTGATAAGTTCGCCTATGTGTATTCTTATTCCGTTGACAAGTGTCACAGTTTTTTATATATTCTTCCACATCTTTCGTCATGTCGGACCACTCGTGTTGTTTCTTTTGTTATGAGACAATGGTAAATGACGCTAACAATTAATTTTCAAAGAACTCACGTTTTGGTCTATTTCTTTTCACTACAGATAACATAAATGAAAACACAAACTAATTTGGAAAGAGGTAAAGTACATTGGAGTACATTAAAAGGTGAAAATTGGAGATAAAAAAAAACGAACATATAAGATTCAACGTCGCGATTTTGCCGTCTCAAAAGGCACACTCTTAGAGAGCCCACGTAGCCCCCCAAATCTATTCTCTAGTTCTTCTCGCCTCAGGTACACTTGGACTCGCCACTTGGACTGCTCCCTGATAAAATGCGTCCGCCACACGTGTCGTTTTTTTAATTTTTTGAAGAGTTTTTTCAAGAGCATAATATCCTCCTAGAATTCCTTCATGAGCTTCTCTCATTACTTCTTGCTTATTAAAACACACAGGGGGTCGGTAGATAAACACGTTAATTTTTTCTCCTATCCAGTTATTATCGACTAGTTGTAGTTCTCCGAAAAATTTCAACACCCATCCGCCTAACTTTCCCACTCATAACCTTGGTAGCCAAATCTCGTATTTTAGTTAACTCATGCGAAAATAAATCGAGTAGCGTTGCCTCTCCTACTTGCACACCAGTTGAAAACAAACCTAGTCCTACATGAAAAGGAATGTTCCAGTCACAGATTAAATATCTAACAAACTCAAATGAATTTGGTCTCAAAATAACGTCATCTTTGGTATATAAATTGGTTGATTTCCCGGTCTCTTGTTTCCAATACTTTGGCATTGCACCGAACTCGAGTAACTCATACTTTGTTTTTCCATCATTTCTCAAATGAATCATTTTCTGTGAAAATCCTTTCTCTAAATTCTCTACTTGTTAAAGTTAGTCCATTTCCAACGTCGTTAACGTTCATATTTTTCCAACCAATCCCACAACAAAGTAATTGCGCTTTATCTGAAAATCCAGGTTTATTTCGTAAAATTCCTTCACATTCTCGAAAGGCTGAATCTCGAATCTCTGAAAAATCAATCAATGGGTCTTGATCCTTATAAATTCTTGGGTTAGCTCGACAATGATCTTCCTCTAATGATTCAGTATTAATGGTGGATGAAATGTTTGTCCCTGATTGATAATATACCTTATCCTTCTGAATAAAAACTCTTGCATTATCTAATGTAGCATTGTCACGCTTTTGACTTCTTACGTCCTTTTCATGGGATACTTCATTTTTATGAGGTTGTAAAGGTTGAGCTTCCACTTCATGTTTCCTTTCAACTATTTCTTCAGGAGCACTTTCGAAAGTAATTTTATGAATGTTGGTTTTTCTTAAGACAACTGGTGAAATATGTCTCTTAGATATATTAACATCGTCATGTGATTGAAAAGTCTTTGGTGTGAATGGTAGTTCATGCTCTCTTAACTTATTGTTAATTGTTGAATGATCGGGCGTTTCATGGGTAGATGAACGACGATTGGCATGAATGTTCATCTTTAAGAATCTTGAATACGCCAATGAACCGCTCCTCGTCCTATCATGGGGGTATGAATGTCCGTATGCTGCACGAACGTCGTATAGGTCATCATAATTAAAATCTTTTACATGATCCGTCAAATAATATTTTCCAAATTGTCGAACATACTTCTCAAGTTCACTTAGCGATGTGATTCCCTGGACATAGATTGTAAACCCTGAAAATAATCTTTTTGTTTCTAGTTCCGCCAACACTTCTGATAATTGATGAATTTGTATGACTATAGCACCATATTGAATTCCGCTTAATAGTTGAGATGCGTTCAGAATCGTTACATCTTCAGATACTTCTGAGCCTAACATTAAGAAGATTCCTACATGCTTAAATATTTCAGTACGGTTTTCAATGTGTTCTTTTCTTTGGACTGTCCTAAGCCGCAACATTGTAATTCTCTATATCGACGAATTTTCTTAATTTCTATCCCTATAATCTGACCACGCCAGTTTTCTTTATAAAAACATTCAAAATATTTCTTTATATATTTTTCTAAGCCTATTTTTTTTTTAATGATCACGCTATAATAATCTGCAAAAGGTTACAGATACCTTTTAATTTTCTTTTCCTCTTGAGTCTTCAATCTTCAACGTCCTCTTTGGAAGTGTCCCTTCTTCTTTCTTGGAAGTCCTATTCGAATCTCCTTTTAGCATTTGCAGCAAGGAGTCACTAACAAGCCTACTTAGTTCAGCCTGCTACGTGTTCCCCTTTTTTTCTCACTGTGTTCACATTTTTCTTCAAAGTTCACTTTTTTCAATTTTTTTCACTTTTGTTCGTTCACTGGGATATCTTAATGGTGAATATCCCTCACCGCTGCCACCAATTTATGTCGTGAGTTTAGGTAAATAAACTTTTTGGGTAATAAAATTATATTGATTTATTGAATTATACACAATTGCCCGGTTGCAACAAGCAACACGTCCTGCCGGTACGATTGTTAGGACTATAACTAACTTATTCTATTCTGTTCCCACAGACAAAAAGTATGTTAATATTACTACGCGACATTCAGTATTCAGATTTCAAGAATACGAGTATCCTAGAGGTGTTCTTCGGCACCTCGCAATTTGCAATCAGACACTCTTTGCCGCATCAGCGTGAGAAACCATTATATTATGTTATACTCAACAAGGTCTAATTTTAAAATTCGGTTTCCTCAATTTACTCGAAAAATATTATAATTAGATATTTTTTCGCTTTGTAGGTGTACTCATTTTTTAAATAAAATTATAAATACAGACAGAGTGACAAAATGCCTAGTTTTTATATTTTCTTTGTAGAATGAAAAAATTGAATTTTGAGTTTACATTTTGAATTCTTCGTTTTTTGAAAAGAGTAATAAAGTGAATCACTTTTTTGCTTCATAAACAAATTTTTAATTCAAAAAAGTGTAGAACTATAGACCAAAAAATATTTAATTAGAATTGAAAACTTTTTAAAACTCAGAGATTAACGTTTCAAGTTCGGGCATTACGAGATAAAATTAATTCTAGATTACGCTTAATTATGACTTTAGCTTTATTTAAGTCAAAATAAATATATTATTTTAATTTAGATCACCATTAATAGTTTTTACGAAAAAAAAGATTGCTTGCCTCTTATTTGTATAATAATTAATTTAACATGACTTCAACATTTTTCTATTTAATGAAAAAATTACTCAAATTATATTAGGTTGGATCCAAATACTAACTTCAAAACTGAATTCCCTATTTTACTCAAAAATTATTTAGAATTAGATATCTTTTCGCTTTGCAAATATTTTATGTTTTGTCTCCATATCCATAGTTCTATTTAAACTACAGAGTGAAAAATATCTAATTATAATGTTAATCAAGTAAAATGAAGAAATCGAATTTTGAGATGAAAACTTGGATCCAGTGCCCTTAATATTCCATTATTGCTTGTCCGAGCGTTATTATAAGACTTTTTATTTTATTCAGTTTAAAATGAAAAGGAAAGTTTATAAAAAGTGTACAAAGCCACTAGACTATTTGATGAAAATTGTGATTCTTATAAATAGCTAAGTACTTTTTATTATAGAAGTATTATATTTATGTACACTTGATGTAAAAGTATTTTTATTGTTTTGTTACTAACACTTTGTTAATAATAAATAAGTTTATTTATTTCCACTCTCGTAAACTTTCGTCCTCTAGTATAAAATCTTTATCTTGTTCCTCTTCTTCCGCATTAAAGGCTTCTAGATCGTGTAAATTTTCTTCAAAAGAGTCGTGTTTCTCCGTTCGGGATTCAATGTTCCGTTTCATTCGAATTTTACGTTCTTTTAAAAACTCTGAAAACATTTCTCGCCTTTCATTACTCGATAATTGTTTCTCGGGAAATAAGTTTTTCCCAAAATCGATTTGAGAGGAAAGTGGAGTCCGATTTTCGACTGGAGCTTGAATTCTGTTTACAGATGCTTGGACCTAGACAGACATTTGATGAAAAAAAAAACATACTGATATTTCAGTCCACTAATTAAGATACAATTCTAAAAAAAATAGTAAATATTTTATAAATTTTTTAATCTCTTTCTAGAAAAAGAAAAATTTGCGATCTAAAATATAATTTCAATCTATAAATTCACTTCTAAAATACTCCTTAAATCATCCTAGTGTATATTGTTATTAAAAAAAGAGAAAAGGTAGGTAATTTATATATATATATATATATATATATATAT
>UCOH01011915.1:0-49518 GCA_900474275.1 Synergus japonicus | reverse complement strand
AAATAGTACATAGAAATCTTATCAAATTCCATGAAATCCTTTAAAATTCTCACAAACTCATTTAAATATCAGAAAAATCTCTCGAAATGAATTACAATTATTAGAAATCTCATAAAATTCCTTAAAATTTCAGGATAATATTTCAAATTCATTAAAACATCATAAAACTCTTAAAAAGCTTTTCAAATTCCATAAAATTTCACAAAATATCTTAAAATCCCATAAAATTTTACAAAATCTTTTTTATTATCCTAAAAATCTCTTGAATTTCGTACAAATTACTTAAAAATTGTTAAAAATGCTCATAAAAACCTTCAAAATCATTAATCTCTTGAAATTCATGTTAAAATTAGTGAAAATCTCTAAAAATGCCTAGAAACCTCTTGAAATTCCTTCACATTTAGAATCCCTTAAAATCATTAGAAATTTTATCAAATTTCATGAAAGCATTTAAAATTTCACAAAATGTTTTAAAAATCAAAAAAATCTCTCGAAATACTTTTATGTAAATTATTAGAAATCTCATAAAACTCCATCAAACCAATAAAAATTCCACAACATCTTTTAGAAATCGAAACATTTCTTGAAAACCCTTAAAATTTGACGAAAACTTTCGAAATCTTTTAAAAATCAAAAGCTTTTGAAATTCCTCAATAAAACTCCCTATAGAGTTTTAAATTCCTTATTTAAATCCCAGAAATACATATTTTAAAAGTTATAAAAGTACCTTGAAGTCCGATTAAAATCTGATCAAAGTCGTCAAAAATTCTAAAAATTCCCAAGAACTCCTTGAAATTCTTTAAAATGAATTACAATTATTAGAAATCTCATAAAATTCCTTAAAATTTCAGGATAATATTTCAAATTCATAAAAACATCATAAAACTCTTACAAAGCTTTTAAAATTCCATAAAACTTCACAAAATATCTTAAAATCCCATAAAATTTTACAAAATCTTTTTTATTATCCTAAAAATCTCTTGAATTTCGTACAAATTACTTAAAAATTGTTAAAAGTGCTTATAAAAACCTTCAAAATCATTAATCTTTAACAATGCCTAGAAACCTCTTGAAATTCCTTTACATTTAGAATCTCTTAAAATCATTAGAAATTTTATCAAATTCCATGAAAGCATTTAAAATTTTACAAAATCTTTTAAAAATCAGAAAAATCCACAACATCTTTTAGAAATCGAAAAATTTCTTGAAAACCCTTAAAATTTGACGAAAACCTTCGAAATCTTTTAAAAATCATAAAAAACTTTTGAAATTCCTCAATAAAACTCCCTATAAAGTTTTAAATTCCTTATTTAAATCCCAGAAATACATATTTTAAAAGTCGTAAAAGTACCTTCAAGTCCGATTGAAATCTGATCAAATAACATTTAAAATACCATTATCTCCCATGAAATCTTTAAAAATTCCATAAAATTCCCTTAAAATTCCTAAATTTTCAATGTACCTATTTTGAGTTTAGACTCGTCACAAAATGATTATTAACGAAACCAAATTCAAAATTTCAAATTCAATTCACGCGGAATTTACGATGCGACAAATATCGATTGTCGAAAATCACTATCGATAGTTACACGACGAATCAGGAGTGCGGAATAGGCGTTACGATATTTCGACTTCGACTCAATCATCTTTTTAAAATAGATATGCTATGAATGGAACTAGACTTATTTTATTTGCGTTTCACTTTGCAATAATTCGTGCGAACGCATTCCATAATAGCGCGAGTGGTGAATAACTATGGAGTATGCAAATTATTCCGTGTTCACCATAACAAGCACCTCATTGACCCATTGCACGCCTTTGTATTATATTATTATATTGCCTACACAGCAAACTGTGGAACCAGTTTACTGGGTGGGTGGCATTGGTATCCGCGGCTGAATCTGATTCCTCGCATGAATATTGACTTTCTTCATCAACTTTCTTCGCTTAGTCACCTCTCCAAATTGCAGCGAAATATACCTATAAACTGAGTTGAATCGAAACATTGTTTATATAATGAATGAGCCTAAAACATTGTGAGAAACAGACGCTTAAAAATTTCAATCTACATTTTCGAAAGATGTATCAAAATGTTATTCCTCCTTTCTTATTAAAATGTTAGACTCCATCACAGAAAAAAACAAGGACTGAAAGTGTTTATTGCTGAAATCAGTTTTTAGACTGAATTTTAGTCTTAAGTCAGTTTTTAGTCTTGTTTTAAGACGAAGAAATCTAAAAGCAAGACTTCTTAGTCTTAAAACAAGACTAAAAACTGATTTCAGCTGTAAACACTTTCAGTCCTTGTTTTTTCTGTGATTCTTCTCGGAACTGTAAAAATTCTAAAATTCTTCTCGGAGAGTAAAAATGAGGCAAATCTTGAAATAAGAAAATGGTGTTTGGATGTATGAAGAAAGCGTGCTCATGCGGGCGTGACAGCTCGTTAGCCATAATATTCGATTTGATCTCGATCGATTGGATATCAGACTCTACCATCACACATATATACCCATCTCTTGTAAAAAAATGCACCCAAACATACACACACTCACCCAGCTAGTTGATAAGTGCTGGCGAAGGTTTATCGTGAAATAATGATAATAAGCTGATACAAGGGGAGCTCACTTTTCGCAAAAGTAAAAGAGGAAGAGAAGTATTATATAGATATACAAAAGGCGAGACAGGAAAGAAAAGAGCGCGCCCCTCCCTCCCATCTCTCTTCGATTATAACCAAACGCCATTTAATTTCTGCAAAAAATCCCAATTGCTATCCATGTGGTCACCGTCAGCACAGTAAAATTGCCTTGTAACGCTTCTTTCATTTTTTTGTGTTTGGACTGTATGACAATAAAGAAATAATTATGTTGAGTACCCACGTGAAGTAGCACAAAGACAAAGTTAATAAAGCAGTGCTTTGTTGATTTTTAATGAGATTGGTAATGGAAAAAGTAATATAATAACATAAAACAGAGATTTAGAATAAAAAATGTTATAGAACTTAAGTTATCTTGAAAGAAATGTAAATTCATAATCCTGACCGGTAGTATGAATAATTTAAAGTAGTATAAATAGTTTAAAGCAGTATAAATAGATTTTTTAGTTGAAGGAAAAAAGCATTAATACTTTTAAAGATCTTGACCACGATCATTGTAAAATAAGGAAAGAGAGTAAATCTCGAGATTTGCGGAAGATTCTCAACTTTCAAAGGTCTTTAAATTAAATAAGGGATATTTTCACCTATTTTGGATCAAAGAGTAGGAGAAAATGATTTCGTGCTTGTTTGAACCAATTAGGAGTGCTTGTTCACAGGATAATTTCTATACCGTTACCGATTACGCGGTTTGGAATTAGGGCTCGTTACACGATAGATTCGATTAGATTAATGGGCAATGGTGCTGCCTAACGATCCAAGAAAGACGAGTCAGAAAAGTTCGATCTAGTTTACACTCTCTCACTTTGCACGTGGAAGGGATTTATAAGGAAATCAAAAATTAAAGAAAACATTGAGTATTTATTATTATAAACTAGTATATTTACTATCATAAACTATTTATTATTATGAACTATGCAATTTCCCAATAAAAATGGGAGATTATTCCATCACGAATTGCATAATTGCATAATTGCATATACATGTGTCTTAATATAAGCTGAGGAAGAACATGGTGAACGTTTACATTTGTAAAGAGAAGTGATAGTAAATTAATTTGCAAGTGGATATCATAAGGCGAGGGATTGTGAACCCCGTGGTGAAAAAGATTAGCAGAGGTACTTCGGATGTCGTTTTATTGCTACTGCATAACATCTGCGGAATATTATGTAGAGAGAAAGGACTGACGCGATCTCTATTAACCTCGACTGAGCTATTCTGCGAGTCTCCGTGGAGGATCTTGCTTGATGGAGTTGAATTTTTCAGTAGCTGCTGCAGGTAGCCAAAGAAGACTTCGACTGCAGCGTCATTACTTGCACATATAATCCATTCGATCCTCGTTAACGGTGACGTACCTAGACATCAACACCTCCAAATTAACATATATCTTCCACATCAACATCTTCCAAATTATTATCTTTTATCAAAAGAAAGTATTGATCAAAAAAAGCATTGTCATCAATACAGATGACAATGCAGATTCTTCCTTAGATATTTTATATGCTTTTCCCAGTAGATGTGGACGAGAAATAAATGTTCAGATTTGGTTCGAAAACTTTGATTGGTCGGTTCCAGTGGATGCTAGGTACGAGGCACGCATGAGAAAAGACTATAAGCGAGAGCCTCGTCAAATTAGACGCGTGCTCTTGTAACGCGTTGAATACGGACGAAAAGAAAAGCAGGCAGGGAGCTTTGATGTTCCGAGGAAACAGGCTTAAATGGAAAGAGCGACGTTTTGTTTCTCCTTGACCAGTTCCTCTTCGGTTCCTACGTCCGTTCCCCATTTCTTCCTCTGCCAGGGGTTTTTTTTTGTCGCAATGACGGAATGACGAAGAAATTTTGCCGCTTCACGTTCATTCACCTATCGTTTCAGAGATTCTGCAAAAATTTTCTGAAACCAGATAATATTATGCGCTTGTTTATATGGAGAATCGTAATATTTTATGTAATTATGTAATTTGTAAAAAAATCGACATAAAAAAAAGTGAAAGGACTGTAAATATCTTGAATAAAACATAGACTTGATTCATCTGTAATTATGAGAAAAAGCTTGATTTATGTAGCGGTGAGTTGAAGAAAGAAAAATTTCAACACAGCGTATGCAAAGCATGTACCCAATCTCGCAAGAGTAATGAGAACTTTTTACGTCTGAGTAGCTAGTTAAATCGTTAGTCTCGGCATAAAATCTAAGCCTCCCATTTCTCAGGTAGTAAAATGATGCTTATGAGGGTTCCCAACGAACCAAGTGAGTGGCGGGATATGAAAAAGGCAACGACAACCTGGATAATGAATTTCCAAGTAGCGCGAGAACCTTGGTACATAGGAGAGCGCGATAAAATTAATAAAATCGATTTCAAAGTGATAAAAAAAGTAAAAAGTAGCTGAGTGAGTCGAGTTTACCGACTTGGCTGATTACGAAGACAAGTTGCGTCACGATTTCCACGACTCCATCGTGTCCAAGGAACGGTGCCTCTCCCATTACAAACGACTAATTACTAAACTGCCCTGTCCACCCAATAAATTATCGCTGACGCACGCCACACACGGCTTCACTCCGGGAAGAATCTGCGGATAAAAGGTCGTACGTCCGCCTTCTCTTTTCCCGGGATTTGTACTAGGAAAAGTGACATTAGATTTTTTGCACTTTTTCCCACGATTTGAAACCCGCTTTCGATTCCGAATGTTTCTGCATTTCTTGGACTAAAGACACGGTGCTGGAAAGCTGGTTGGATTATTTGAATGCGACTTTTAAAATGTCAATGGAATTTATGCTTTAGAAAGTATATTAGAGATCGAGTTTTTATTGTTCTTGTGTCAGTCTAAAACAGGATTTGGAAAGGGGGGGAAGGAATTCTTTTAATTTGATTATCATTTTATTACAATTTCAATATAATTTCATTATAATTTCATTAACAATTTCCAAGTCTAGTTTGTGCAGTATATTTGAAAAATAAGACAACTCCGTGGAAGTTTGGACGTGGAGCTCGTGAAGCGAATCCCAGGGAGACTGCACGCGGCACCACTCCCGGCAACCTAATACCCGGGGCATATACACGGGCATCATTTTTATAGCGGCAATTTCATTTGAGCCTGGACTCATGCAGTGGTTTCTGATGAGCGAACTAAAGCAGCCCCTGTTCCCTCCCCCTTGTACCCCCTTGTACCCCCTTGCACCCCATGTCTTGGTATGAGAGTGTAGAGCCACCCCGCGACGCCATCTTTTCATTACAGCGCTTTATCTGGAAGCCGCGCAGAGGCGCTGCCCTTCCTTTTACTCGCGGATAGGGTTCCAAGATAGGGGGACGTCAAACGTTGACGGAGGGGGTGGTATTCCTTGCCATGGGGCTTGAGGAACCTGGACTGGGGCTGGGGTTGCCGTTGGGGGTGGAGGGTGGCTTCACTAAGTTTTCCTTCGTTTCATATCTCACCCCTCCCTGCACTGGAGCTTTCTCTCGCTCCTCTGATTAATGCCTCCGCTAATAACATTTTCTCCCCGGAGAAAACCGAGTATAGCGAACGGATGAACCTAAGGACTTATGCGGAATTAAAAACACGTCCTGTTAGGATATTAATACCTACATCGGGCACCAATGACTGATCGAGAAAATGAGGATTGTGTAGCCAATTCATTCAGATTAATTTCGGATGATATTAGAGAGTTAGAAAAGAATGTGTTCGGGAAGGATGTCTTTCTAAACATCTTCCTTCCAACTAGATTGTGAAATATTCCTGAAGGCTTTTCAGATATTTAATTGGCAAATATAATTTAAGAGCCCGCCAGGCTGTGTAATTTATTAATTGATTTGATCGCTATACATGTTTCTTTTTGTTGAGGGATCAATTTAATTTGGTGTCTCGTGACCTTTCAATGCGAGTGACTTATAAATAGAAGAACATTTTTTATTGACTGGATGATGACTCCGAAGGCCTTGAGGGTGGTCAACGCCGTCTCGCATTATAGGACATAAAGCCACACGTTGCTGCCTCTATTTCATCAAGCTTTTTTTTTGCCCCAGCTCCTCACTCGTGTCGCTAGAGTATTGTTCGTTTTTTATTTTTTTCAAGATTTTGTACAATGACTTTTTTTTAATCGAGTTCAATGCGCTCACTCATTCAGTTTCGTCCTCAAGGTCTGCTCATTTCTTGGTAAATTCCAGGAAGACCGAGGAATCGCCGGAGTTCCTCTAAGCAAGCAATAGAAACAAACAATATTTTTCTATTTCATTTATATTATTTAATAAATAATAATAAATAATTTTTTAGTGTCTAACTTTCTTAGTCTAATTAAACTCGTTTTGTATAAATAATCAATTTTATTCTTTTATCTTTAAGCGGAAACGAGGATATTAATACTGTGATGTAATAAAGTATAATTAATGATGTGTTGATTTATATTAAAATTAGAGATCTGCGCAGACTCTTCTACTGGCTATATTCATTTTCCCTTAACATTCGTGAGCTGATGCGAGGGAAGAAAAATCACCGGCTCTCATTACTCCCGACACGTAGGCAGCTTTATGAGTCTCGCCCTCCAGTCTCTCCCCCTAAGCAACACCCGCGTTTCCGTCCATATTTTTCTCACTCTTTTCTTAACTCCCCTGACCCCCTCCCCCTCGCCAACACCCTCTGCACACCAAGACTCACAGTGAAGAAGCGCAAGAAGAAGATATTATTTATTTCGTAAATTAACTCCAGCCCGTCCGTACGTGACTGGAAAATCCTTAGGACTTCTGCGCGATGCTTTTCCGCGGTTATTAATCGACGCCAACCAAACAGGACCAATCGAATTCCTTTGTCTGCTCGGCAGGCTCGATTCTGCGAAAATAATCTTCGGCCACCCGAATCTCGTCCAGATTAGATTTGCAGGCGTGACTTATCGCGTAATTCATCATTGTGTTTCCATTTCTCGTGTGAGAGAAATAATGACATTTTTTACGGTATAAAAAACATGAAATTAATGTTCCCGTAAGATTCTATTGGAACATATTCTGTTATTTTTAAAAATCCTGCATCAAGAAGTTTTGGATTTTCAATCAACTTTTTCAGTTGACTGCAGCTGGAGATTAATTCAGCGAGTTGTAGTCGAAGTTGAGGTATGGATTGTAATTAAAATTTTAGGAGACCGGATATTTTATCTTTAGTCCGTGAGAAAGTTTCTGGTTCGTGACCGAACCGTTATATTATAAGTATAAAATGCACGAAGGTTGCCTTTGGTATTGCCGCGCATGTATAATTTTTTTTTTCCGCCGACTACGACTTTGCAGTTAGAGATTGTCTCTGATTTACGCTTGTTATAAGATACTGAGTTTCCCATAATTAAACTTCATTTCTCACCTCTCACTCACACCGATACAGACAACTCGTCACGTGCAAACTGGATTGGTTAAAAGAAATCCATATTTGCTTTTCGCTAATAATTGTATAACTCATTCTCTTTTATTTTCTTCTTCCTTTGATCTCAGATTTCAAGTTCAGCATATATATATATATATATATTCTAAATATGTTATTTATATTTCCAGTATATTCCCAATATCGCAATGCAATGTTGTGAAATAAAAGAAATTTTTTAAGATCCCTTGCAAAACCTTAAAAATCATTAATCTTTTGAAATTCCTCTCTAAAAACGTGATGTCACGAAATCTGCTCTCTAAATTTGAATCATGGAAATTGATTGGCTTTTGAATGCGATTGCACCAACTGTGATTAAATTTTAATCCTTCACGCAAAAAAGTAATTGGCTGAATTTACCATTTAGTTAAGATGCGCTCTGAACGCATTTTTCCTGGAAATTAGTCAATTTTACTATTTGAAATTGTAATTTGTGCTAAGAAAATTGTAAACCTTGCTATTTTCGTTGTAAAAGTTACAACTTGAAATAGTAAAACTGACTAAATTCCAGGAAAAATGCGTTCAGAGCGCATTTTAACTATTTTAAATGGTAAATTCAGCCATTCACTTTTTTCCGTGTTCTCTCCAAAATTGAATCAGTCAAATTACACTGATTTTCAGTGACTCTTTTCTCACGATTTTAATCAGTGGAAATTTACTGAGAATCAGTCAAAAGTCACTGAATTTTTCAGTCATCTTTACTAAACTACTCTCTAAATCTGAATTAGTGAAAAGTGAGCCACTAATTTACTTTAGTCAACATTTTTACTAATTATTAGTTGTATTTCACTATTTCAATTCGTAGTTTTTAACTTTTCACTAAAGTTTTAGTTAAAAATAACTAACAATTAGTAGAATTTTTCACTAAATTAATTTAGTGACTCACTTTCCACTAATTCAGATTTAGAGAGTACTAAAAATTTCAGTGAATTTTCACTTATTTCCAGTAGATCCAGTAATCAGTTAAATTTCACTGATTCAAGTTCAGAGAGTTGATTAACTTAACTTAATCAATACTTTGCGTACGCAAATCGAGGATTTCATAAAAGATTAAAATTTAATCACAGTTGGTGGAATCGGCTCTTAAAGTTGTGAGAATTATAACAAATGATAATAATAATAATAATAATAATAATAATGTTGGTTTTCTAGTTTTAATATAATACGTATACATGAATATCCATTTCTCTCCGTAAAAATCTGAAAAATGTCTCAAACAAAGGCAGTTTTTCAGAATAAAGCGTGGATTTTTGTAAAATATGAACAAGGGCAGAAATACGAGAAAGCACACCAATCGTTTTATATATGCGATGCTTATCTCTGGACGGCGGGCCGTGGCGCGTTCCATGTCAACGGCAATATCGTTTCCCTTTTATTTCACTTATTTATCGTGATATAAACGCTCTCGGACTTGGTTCCGATCGAGAACGCTGGAAAAAGATTGGAGACTTCTTGCCGTTCGATTTGTGAACGCGGCATGCGATCGTTGATTGATGACAGATTTGCTTCGTTAGGAAAAAAGTAAATAAATGAAACGGAAAAAATGAGCTGCAAAACTGGTCAAGAGTTGAGATTTATGTATGATAGGCTGTCATTGACTTTAAAGTCTGAGAAAGTGAAACAACGCGAGTTACGTTGTTTACTGCATCCAAGAACAAAAAATACACAAAGAAAGTTGTCATTCGATGTATATTATACATTTTATTATCGTGAATCCTATAATCAAATAAAAAATAATAATAATAATAATGAATTTAATTTAATGAAAAATGCATAGCTGGAAGGTATGACCTTGCGAAGACATAAGATCATCATCTCGAAGGAATGATTGATGGAACTGCGGGCATAGAGACCTTTGTAGGTCTGTTTAGCAAATTTGTCGGAATCGCAAAAGAGTTAATGACTAGAGACTAAAAATAAAAGAAGTTAGGGTCAGTCTATGGGGCGATAATAACTGGTCGCAATCGAATCACTACTATTACGAGGTGAAAAATGGTTTCTTCAAACAAATTTCGTAAAGAGAGGGATGCCGACAATTAGGCGAAACTGCGCGCATTTCGGCATAATTATCGTGTTTTATATCGCCGCCAATTACGCGATGACCCTTCGGGGCAACCTGGGAAGGGAGGATACAAGAAAACGAAGAGCCGAGGAAGCTTTCGGGAATAATTTGCTTTTTTTTCTTATTTTCGTGGAGGGGAAGGGGCTCGATGAGAGTGTTTTCAAAATGATTCAGGTGCGAAACGCTCTAACGGACGTAACTATACAAATCATGTCAGGCCTATACTTTAACAGTCGTTTCAGTCGCACTGTGTACAAATCATTTTTAGGGTATACTTACAAACAGCGAGTGATGGTTGCTTAGAAATAAATTGGCGTGGGAGTCTTTTCTGTTATCGATTTTTCATTCTTTTATTAATATACTCTTAAACTAAAAATCAACATAATGACAGTCTCACAATGATGAAAAATAAGAAGAAAAAGTGTCATACAGATCGACGCAGAGACTATGTGAATCAAAGACGGGTAATTTGAGAAAGAGGATGGAACGGGTAATTTTATGCTTGAAAAAGGAGAGAAAAGACATGTACATGAGTGCATGAGTTTGTAGGATATTCTCGACGTCAGTGGCCTCCTCCACCCCTGAACGGAAGGTCATCTTCGAGAGGGTGTACAAATACCTATGCACAATAACACTTACACAAAAAAAATATTTATACACATACATATTTGAGAAGTTGGTAGGTATCTATATAGTATCAACTATATACTTGGTTGCAAGCTGGCTACGCGGCTGGACCACGAAGTAATGCAATAATAGGTGTATACTAATGATACGGGTCTCGGGCTGGCAAGGCAGGCTGAGGATTCAGTCACGTAGTTGCATTAAACTTAATATAAATAATAGCGGTTTGTGGATCGGCGGCCATGGAGAGTATATGAGTATATACCCACCTATCTCCATCTTCTCCCGCACACGGGACCATAATACCGGCCCCGTCTATCCATCCGCAGTCCGCACTCGCCTTCACTTAATAAGCAAGATCATCGTAGGAACCTGAATCACCAGCAGCTCAGCTCAGCTCGACTTAGGGCGAATTGTTGTTCTTTCGTCCTCAGAGTTGTCGGAGTCGATGGACGCATCATAAAGAGATCATCCTCTTGATTGATAATAAGCCCAAATTCGTTACAGACTATTTATCCACATTATTCACTGAAAGAATGTTTTTATACTGTCATGTATTTGGAAATGGTCAGATCCCATCGGAGTATCTTTAGTATAAAAAGATATATACTGATTTCCGACTCCTTCCCATATAAAATCTCACTTGATAAATTAGCATTTGGTCACGTATTCTACAAAATTGCATGTTCAAAATACATCCAATAATAATTTTACGACGGCACGATCACGAGGCATGCTTACAATAAAAGGTGTGAACCATTCTCGAAGTCCATCATCGAATTTATTCATTTTCTATAACAGTATCCTACAATCTAGTCTTTGTTATTACATTCTCATTTTTTATTTCGAACTCATTTAAGATAATGGAGATGAATGTTAAATGATAAATGATTGTTTAGCTGATGGTTTTGAAAATTACCTTTTCAATTTGAATTCTCTCTCGAGGTTTGCGTTTTAGATGTAGAACGCATCTGATGAAATTTGCATTCATAACGGGGCGTCCATGTAAAGTTGCCGAGTTCTTGAGCCAAAAATGGAATCGCAGATTGCCTGATCACGTCATTAAAGTAGCGTGGGTACTCATTACTTTATTAGGTGTAAATTATATATTCCGCTTCGAACACACCACTTGTGTACTTGTTCGTACTTCCGCCTGAAGGGCTCGACGTTTCGTTATGGTTACGCAAAATGTCGACAGGAAGGAGATGAATATATACACAGCGGAAGAAACTGATAGAATAAGAAAAGGAAAGAGAAGGACGGAAAAAGAACGAGTGTGAAACAGCTCAATCTTTTAAAGGAATTCTGACAAGATATATCAAATATCTTCAATTTTTCCATCATTAAATCTTTTATCTGCAATAAAAAATCTAGCATTCAAAACATTGTTCTTTCTAGCATTTTTGCTTCCTCATAGGGGAAGCTTTGTTTTCGATACATTTTCTAATATTTTTAATATCGTTTAATTCAACTTTTTTCACGTGATAAATGTCTAATACAACATTCTAATCAATTGTCCGGATGTATGTATGTATGTATGTATGTATGTATGTATGTGTGTGTATGGATGTCTTCATTTTTTGTCGCCCTATTAACTTAAAGACAGTTGTATTGATTTTTCGACTATAACTTCTCAAATAATGAAACGAATCGATTGACCTGTATGATTAATGAATTTTATAGAATTTTAAGAAAATTATGATTATTTTTAATTTTGAAAATCGTTAATGCTTCCTCTATGAGGAAGCAAAGTGCTCAAAAATGAGCACAAAAAATATAAATATAGTTAAATGGAACACCCGAGATGGAATTCACAGCTAGTTTTACAGATACTTGTTAAAATACTAAAGATATTAATTAAAATAATGTGAGATCCTCTCATGATAATTATTGTTTTCAAGTTCTAACTTCTCTATTGCAGCCTCTTTTTAAAAGTTAGATGAGACCTTTTGGAAACATAGACGAGAAAAAAATGGCAGGTTAATAGTTGCAACGAGATTTAGGAGCATCTCGATCCCTAAATAATCGTACATGACCGGGTCCTCGAATCGGGATCCGTTCTTAAAATCCGCTTCGAAATTTCTAGTCGACCCCCATCTAGAGAGATGCATAACCATTTCCGAGTGATTATAGGGGTTACGCTAGAGTTTGGATGATTTACATCCTACCGCGCTGAGCGAGGCCAGCATCTAGTTTTAAATCTCTCGTCTTAAATATTAGTGAGCCAGGACTAGACGTAGGCCGTCCCTTCTGGCAACATTCAAATATCCCGCCATTCATAAATTCATCAGTATACGCCGAAATTACCACTGGAACCATTTGGCAGCTTGGTTAGATCCTCACGAGCTAAAGGCTAAAAAGGGACAGAATGAGAGGATGGACCTTCATATGTATATGACTACCTATATGTATATTATGCTCCTGCAAGAAAGGCTTAGAGTGCGACCTTATCTGATGGGCGTCAACTTTTGAAAATGCAAATTGTTGCTTTGAGACAGTTACATAATAAAACGTGATTTATATTAACGTCCTCGAAATTCGTTGAAGCCTATCTCAAATATTTTTCTTTTTGTTTAAGAGAGGGTAAACCCTCTTAAATAAAAATATTTAAAGACAAAGAGTGAATCATTTTCATTTGAATGAATGTTTTTCTTCAGAAGAATTTTTTCAGGATCGTTTAAATCTATCTAGAATTCTATAAAGAATCTTGAAGGTAGAATCCCTTTAACAGCTATAGCTGTTATAAGGTGGCATTATAGGAAACGCAATCTAAAATCTCGCGAACGCGAGTATCGAGGTGGATTGGTGGTCTGAGTCATACATGGACTGCTATCGTCTCTGCGAAGAGAGCACCAGGTAAACGGATAAAATCGCTCCGTTTACATCGAGATAACTTGGCATCAACACCCTCAAACCCATTAACGGATCGCTCCAAGTCTTCTCTTTTCTTATAAATTCTATCTCTAGACGACTTTAATTTACGAGGTATTTTCGAAAAGATTTTCATGCTCTATGAACTGTTTCGATCTTTTCCAACTCAGACAATATAAATTGAATGTTTCCTTAGTGGAATCAAATTAGAAACAGAGGAATTTTAAAACCCTTTTTCCAAAAATTTCCAGTTCTTGCTTTCGAAATGGAAGACCGACTTGACAAATACCCATTAGAGTAATATATACCGCTCCCTAATTTGTCTGATTATGATTTGAATTCAGGAAGCGGCAGAATGAACGATGTAGTAAAATATGAGAAAGGTACCGAGGATGAATAAAATTAGGTAATTGCCGCTATTTGCATAATCATGCAAATGGAACCACGGCAATTAGGACACAAGGTTTCCAATTTTAAAGGCTTGGGATCTTAAGCGCCTTGAGGAATAAAGGATTCGGGTTAATATCAGCCGACATCATTAATCCTGAGGTTCCATTATCATTCCGGCCAACGGAAGTTTCAATTCGGATAAAACCAAATACAAATTCTCATTCCAGCTAAGAACCTTCTAAAAACTTTTAAAATCATCCTAAAATCTCGCAACATTATATTATTAACATAAACTTGAATTTCTGAAGTCAGTTAATTCATATACGATTTTCGTTTAATTACCAACACCGGAAAAAAATATTATACCCCATGGTAGTCCATAATATGGACTACCGTAACAAAGAGGAAGAACCAAAGGAGCGAAAAGGGCGTCCAAGGGCCTTAGGCGTCCCAGGATCGAGTATATACAAGGATCGGGAGCCCTTTAGAATAAAAGCATATTATTAAGTTCTTCAAGAGCTGAGAGCCACCCGCAACCAAGTCGGGTTCTCCCTTGATCAAAAACTATGGTCCAGAATTTTGGCGACCGGCCATAAACTTCCTAGACGAGCACCTCCTGGCGTTTGATCTCTATTATTAAATGCATATCAATCAGAATGTTCTAATGCACTTTTAAATGTGCCTCTGCTGATTTATTAGGCGCTTGGGCTTCCTGCGATTCCATATTGCGGATCGAAATTAACCCTTGGAGAGGTCCTAAATCTACTACCCCTAAAGCGAAAATTTCGAGAATAAAAATTAAGATTCAAGTGATTTAATTCACAGCTATTTCAATCCTGCTACCTGGTATAAGGACATCGCTGAATTATTGTTTGGATGTCCGTAATTGCCCAATCAGCTCCTTCGGGCCTATCGGGCACGTCCATCATAGTCACGAAGCTTGATTTCACCGTTTTTGATCACTCGATGTTTCGTGTATCATTGGCAACATTAATTAGCTGTTGTTATACTTTTTTGAATTTTTTCAATTGAAATTCGTGTTTAGAGTCGTTTACAAGGCTGGTAATTAACTTGATTAAAAATGCATTCAAAAATGCATTCTGTATATAAAGATGTATACAGGTATAAGATCAGATAGAAAAAATGACTGTTTTTCACGTAAAAATGTTAAAAGTCGTTATCCGGAATTGGAATTTTTGGTGGTGCTGTTACACCTGTAAGGTTGATGTAAACCGAGAGGTCATTTTGCAGAGCATCGTCTCTACGAGGACAGAGAAAGGCGCGTCGTGTGGCTACCGTTATCAGATTCGATGCAGCTTCCTGATAGTTAATTAACGAGTTCATTATGCACCCTTACCCTCTGTGGGCCCACGGACGTGCAGCCAAGATCAGAGCAAAGTGAGGCATTGCCAAGATGCTCGGGAGATAAGAACGGCCCGGTGGGTGGCGCTATTTTATTGCATCACGACTCCTGGCCCCGGACCTGGAATCTACTTGGTGCATATTCTCCACCAAGGGAGGCCTCCGTGGAATCTTCATAAAATCCAGTTGCTCCACTTTACCTTTATATTCATCGTCATTCTTGCATCACTGCAAAATCGTGATCTGCTCACTCACAAAAACTGTTATTTATAAATTAAATAAAATGATATAATGTCGTCCCTTGCTGTAATTTTAAATTGACTAAAATCTTGACTATAATTTAACAGAAGCACCCTCTTCAATCTTTGTGACTTTTCTATAGCCCAGACTTTTGTATTTAGAAGATTAGCATTATACTAAAAGTAAATGTGAAAGTAGCTCGTAAAACTATACGAGTTGTTTTCAATAATTGGTGGAACGAGTTATTAACGCCTGTTTATGCATGTCTAATAATGCCGATCCGAAGAGTAACCACTGGCTTTTGGACCCAGCTCGACTCCAGAGGGTCTGACGTTTTGCTGTTTAATTTCCTGGAAAACGTCAAGAGTGCGGTTTTTGGTTGGAGCATCAATCACCCCACCTGACATGGAAGCTGTAATTTGGCTAACCTTGGTCCAAGTTAGGCGGCTAGGCCCGTTATACTCGAAAGTGCGATTAGGTCAACAGGCACTCGATAATGTTTATGAGCCATTGCCTGAAACTTGGATAATAAAGATTCAGATCCCTATATTTGCATGAATTTTAGGTAATATTTTGTATATTTCTTAGCATTGTTTACAAAAGTGAGGTCGATGATTTGGATAAGATACTTCAGCAATAATAAGGACTTCAGAATTTTTTTTTATTTCGGTCGTCGTTGAAACGAAAGACTGTGTTGTGAATGCAAATCCGCCTAAATTTCCTCGCAACTCTCGAATGTGAATGAACAATTGAGCATTGAAGCGCAGAGCTTGAATAAATTGATATTAAGCATGCAAGGCGTCAACGGACAAGGTGAGGTGAGGAAGAAAGGGGATTGTAACTATCATTCTCGAATGCATATGCAGAGCTTATTGGTGATTGATGCACGATCGATCATGCGTGCGTGCACGATTCCCAACACACACTCACACCTATCCAATCAGCTGTATTTTGCCAGTTTTTTTTACGCAAGGAGTTTCAACACTTAATTTATTTTATTATAGAATTTAGGAGTGCTCAAAATTTATTTTTAATAGATTTTAAGAGGTTTAAGAGATTTTCAAGAATTCTTATACTTTTCTTGTTTTCAAATTACTTCAAACTCTCTCAACTGTTTTGAATGTTTTGAAATTATTTAAAATCTCTTGAAATTCTATCACATGTTTTAATAATTAAAATTTCTTGCAAATTCTTAAATCTTTTCTTATTTTCTTAAAATTCTTTGGTTCATATCATGAAAAATCCCTTACGATATTTAAAAATATTCTTAAATAATTGAAAATCTTGAAACTATTTTGAATTGTTTTGAAATTCCTTAAAATCACTTGAAATCTCTTGAAATTCTATCACGTCTTAATAACTGAAATTTCTTGCAAATTTTTTTATCTTTTGTTATTTTCTTAAAATTCTTTGGTCCATATCATGAAAAATCCCTTACGATACTTAAAAATATTCTTAAATAATTGAAAATCCGGAAACTATTTTGAATTGTTTCGGAATTGATTTTTCATCACTTTAAATCTGGTGAAAATTCTTGAAAATCCTTAAATTCTTTGGAGTTCTTTTACAATTCTTTAAACTTTTTGTTAATATCATTTAAAATCCCTTGAAAACCTTTAAAAAATGCGGAAAATTACTTAAAAATTTTATAACTCGTCAGAATTCCTTTGAAATTCTTTAAAAATTCGATAGATTTACAATGGTTTTGAGGAAAATGAGAATGTAAAAAAAAGTTTCGAGTGATTTTTGTGATTTTGAGTTGCTGGCTTCTACCGCGAGAATCTGTAAAATAAGAGAAAAAAGAAAAAATGAAAGAAGAGTGAGGGTGAGGCTTTCCCAGTGGGAAAATTCGCGAGAAAACAAGATTCTACATTTTCCTGGAGGTCCGAGTGGTTTTCCTCGTTCTCTCGTCACATGAATAAATTCATAGGAATGAAAGAATAAATATAAATACATTGTTCGCGTGTTTTCGTGAGAGACGTCGATACGCCCGCGTAACTAAGTTCGCGGAATCGCCTCATTTCTTGACGTAGCGTCCAGTTATTAGCTTAATTTATACTTTTTTTCTTTAAGAAGAGAGAACAATTAGCTAATTTAATACCTCTGAATAATAATTCACATCTTCAACTGACCGAAATTAAACGTTTAATTACTTTTCATTCCTTGCCTTACTGATTACTGATTGCTGCGGATGAACATTTATACTAATTCAAGTGTGTAGATATAATTAAGGATTCCAGACCGGAAGTTCATTTTCGATAAAACAGAGAACGTTATCTATTCTAAAAAGATGATTGAGTCGAAGTCGAAATATCGTAACGCCTATTCCGCACTCCTGATTCGTCGTGTAAGTATCCATAGTGATTTTCGACAATCGATATTTGTCAAATCGTAAATTCCGCGTGAATTGAATTTGAAATTTTGAATTTGGTTTTGTTAATAATCATTTTTTCACGAGTCTGAACTCAAAATAGGTACATTGAAAATCTAGGAATTTTAAGGGAATTTTATGGAATTTTTTAAGATTTCACGGTAGATAATGGGATTTTAAATGTTATCGTAAAATTTTAAAAAATTTCAAGAAGTTTCTGGGAATTTTTAGAATTTTTCACGATTTTGATCAGATTTTAATCGGATTTGAAGGTACTTTTATGACTTTTAAAATATATTTTTTGTGGGATTTAAATAAGGAATTTAAAACTTTATAGGGAGTTTTATTGAGGAATTTCAAAAGTCTTTTATGATTCTTAAAAGATTTGGTAGAATTTACAAAGATTTCGAAGGTTTTCGTCAAATTTTAAGGGTTTTCAAGAAATTTTTCAATTTTTAAAAGATATTGGGGAATTTTTATGGATTTGAGGGAGTTTTATGAGATTTATAATAATTTACTTAAAAGTATTTAAAGAGATTTTTCTGTTTTTTAAAAGATTTTGTGCAATTTTAAAGGATTTCATGGAATTTGATAAGATTTCTAATGATTTTAAGGGATTTTAAATGTAAAGGAATTTTAAGAGGTTTCTAGGAATTTTTAGAGATTTTCATGAATTTTAACGTGGATTTGAAAAGATTTATGATTTTGAAGATTTTCGTAGAATTTTAAAGAATTTCAAGAAGTTTTTGGGAATTTTTAGAATTTTTCACGATTTTGATCAGATTTTAATCGGATTTGAAGGTACTTTTATGACTTTTAAAATATATTTTTTGTGGGATTTAAATAAGGAATTTAAAACTTTATAGGGAATTTTATTAAGGAATTTCAAAAGTCTTTTATGATTCTTAAAAGATTTGGTAGAATTTACAAAGATTTCGAAGGTTTTCGTCAAATTTTAAGGGTTTTCAAGAAATTTTTCAATTTTTAAAAGATATTGGGGAATTTTTCTGGATTTGAGGGAGTTTTATGAGATTTATAATAATTTACTTAAAAGTATTTAAAGAGATTTTTCTGTTTTTTAAAAGATTTTGTGCAATTTTAAAGGATTTCATGGAATTTGATAAGATTTCTAATGATTTTAAGGGATTTTAAATGTAAAGGAATTTTAAGAGGTTTCTAGGAATTTTTAGAGATTTTCATGAATTTTAACGTGGATTTGAAAACATTTATGATTTTGAAAATTTTCGTAGAATTTTAAGAGATTTCAAGATATTTCGTGAAATTTTAAAGGAATTCATGCAATTTTAACAAGTTTTAGAGAATATTAAGGGATTCTAAATATTTTTAAATTATGAGGATTTTAAAAAGTTGTTAAAGAATTTTAAAAGATTTTGCCGAATTCTATGTAATATTTTTAAGGGTATAAAGAAAGTTTAAATGTTACCGTAAAATTTCAAGACTTTTTCTGGAAATTTTAAGAGATTTTAAAGTTTGTCATGGAATTTCAAAAGGTTTCTAAGAATTTTTAGAGGTTTTCATGAATTTTAAAGTAGATTTCAGGAAAATTTATGAGTTTGAAAATTTTTCTGGAATTTTTAAGGATTTCATGGAATTTGAAGATATTTCTAATACTTTTAATGGATTTTAAAGAATAGAAAAGGGATTTGAATTATTATAATTGAATTTAAAAGAATCTCAAGAAGTTTCAGAAAATTTTAAGAGATTTTCACAAATTTTAAGCGGTTTCACAGGTTTTCCAAGGTTTCTTGGAATTTTTAGAGATTTTCACGAAGTTTAACATAGATTTTAAGAGATTAGATAAATAAAATATAATAAATTATATAATATTGAAAAAGAACGTAAATGCGCGCACAGAGCGCGCGTTCGTTCTTGTAATATAAATAAACTGACGATTGTTTATCATTTATCTATTGTTAGCTTTAATTATTACTTGAGTTATTTTAAGATTTTAAATATTTATGAATATCTATTGCGAATGCTAATCACAGTTCTCTTCTGATTGTCTTATTCTTTTATTGTCTTTTTTTTAGTGTCAAGTTATTTCTATGCAAATTAAGGTTCATTTACCTAAGACATCACAGAGCTTGTCACGTATCGACATTAGGAAACGACTTTCAATACCATTTGCATAATCAGTCGGGTGGTATTTGTGTATCGTTCGAGGTGTATTGTGCATGTTAAATCAGTGTCAGGTACGGAATTCTATGAGTATGCATTTAGCCCAATCAAAACATTTGAACGTCAGAATACGTTCTTGCTAGCTGAAATTCCTATGCAAACCTCATCGACACTTTCACGAAGCCAGAGTCCTTGATGGAAGGCCGAAATTCGGCTACATTTCACACAGGATGATACTTTTTCCTTCTATTTTTAGACTCTCAATTTCTATTGTCTTCCAGACATTTTTTTGCATATTCTTTGTCTTCAAAATATAATTTACCTTTAGCTTAGATATTTACATGCAAGATAAAGGAAAATATCCAAGATACAGGAGAATATCCATGATACAGGAAAATATGCAGGAAAAATGGAAAATATGCAAATGTAAACTGATTTATTGTGTAGAAAATGGCATACTGGAAATATAAGTTTAGCACGAGCGTTACCAAGAAAAATTTCCTATCTCTATAATCATGAGCAATGTTAATGGGCGACTATACATAGAGGCTCTCGGTTGGCTTGCGTGTTACCGTTTCACTCATTTGCCTGGTAACGAACGTCGCCGCCATAGCGTACATTTATTTAAATAATTAAACACAAATTGCCCCTTTCGCGTTGTTCTCTTGAGCACTAGGTTCCTCTGCCTCCTGCCGATATAATATAACCACCTCGCCGTGGCGCACGTTTGCATGTGAGCGAGCATTCCGAGAATTACTTGCTTGGTATCGGACGCGAAATCTTGTGCGTAAACCATCGAGGAACGACAAGGATGTCTCGACTCGAGTGTATGGTATATGGTATATGGTATATTTTATATTATATATGGTATATTCACCCATGCATGCAACCTGGTGACGAGGTCCTGTATAATTATGGAGACCAACGGAATCAGTGACTTACATTGTTCAAATGTCTGTTCATTATATCTTCTGTCAGTCATTATGCGGATTCAGATTCTAGCTTTGAATTAAGTATGCTTTTTATATGTCGTTAATATACAAAAAAGAATGTTATATTCTTTAAGCATTCTTTATTTTATTATTCTTTATTGATTTAACTTAAAAAAGTAAATTAAAAAAGTGTAATTGATAATGTCTTATGTTTTTTTGTGATAAATCTTAATATATAGAGACCTCTATTTTATGCGCAGTGCATAATTGTATAATCTGTCAGAATTGAATATTCTTCGGAATCTTTGCGATTTATGAAGTTTTTAAGTTAAATTTTCGTATAATTTTGTATAATTTAAAAATTTCGATTTTTTCTTGAACAATTTTGTTTAATTGACAAAAGTTTTAACAATTCTGATATATTTTATAGTAATTTAATAATTTATTACATTTTAATAGTAAATATATATATATATATATATTTTATTTTAAATAATTAAAAGTTAATTAACTATTGTTGATAAATATTAGACTAGATTGATAGAAAAAATTTTTATTTAAAAAAAAGAGAATAAAGCATTCAGAAGGTCGATTTTTATGAATAATTGACAATTTTCGTTTTAAGGGTAGTTTTCAAGACACTGTGGGGGTGTGTTAGGGGTGTCAAACCCATATGTGTGGTATAGGAAACTCTTTGTTAGATAGTCTTCAATAAGCCTCTATACTTTTCCATAACATTTTTCTAAACCCTGAAAAATTATTCCAAAAACTCCAAAAAGTGATTTTTCCCCGTGTAATTTACATGGGAAACTTCAAGTCAAAATAGGCACGTGTTGAAAAAAAAAGATTTTTGAGCCACCCATGAAATAATGAATTTTAGTATTGATTTTTTCATCGCAGAATTTCGCATAATAATCAATTTTTCATCGCATAATTTGAAGATTTTCAATAGCACAAAAAATTGTCTGTATTAATATATTATGAAAGTGAGAGTGGGAAATGATATGTAGACCATTATAAAAACTGATTGAAGCAAGTTGGGTAAAAATTCAAATATTTCAATATGAAATTCAATTAAAACGAATCACTTACATATATGAAAGGAGAAACTCGCAATAGGTTGACGTCGCGGAAGCAAATTGCGAATTCGTGAAATATTTCAATCCGTCAATGGAAAGGAAGGCTTGTGAATCTATTTTGCAATACCGCTTTCGCTAATCTCTCCTTTATAGGTTGCATAATTTATTTAAGTTGATGTAGAGAAATATTTATCGAGCATATGATGTATACGAGAAATGATCATCGATTATGCATAAAAATAGAGTAAACGTTATTTATTGAGAGCGATGATTAATATATGTGATGATTTTAACATGTTACTTGCTAAGTTGCTCATTTGCAAACATCTATCATCTACATATGCGTAATAGAAAACATTACATATTCAGATGTTGGTAGCGCCCACACAAGCAGAAGAAATAACACTAGCCGCTCTTTTATTGTTGGGAGAAGAGCTACTGTGCATTAATGATTAGCCGCTACTGATCACTGACCTCGTACACCTGTCGACTATTCTATAAAATAGTAAGTTGTCTTGATAGTTAATCGCCGGAAAGCGTGATATAATCCAAAGGAAGTTGATCTCTTGCACTTTGATATTCAAAGTAGCAGAGGATGATCAAAAATACCTGTTTAGAAAATTACGAAAAATACACAATTAAATATCAATTTGTATATTAAATTAAACATACCTTCTTTTGTTCGTTTTTATTAAAACGTCAGTTTGGTTAGGTAATGAGAATGAAACTTAAAAATTTAAAGAGATATTTTCGTCGATCACTACTGAGCTTTATATTTTTTTCAAGTATTCAATTATTTCTCTTTACCCACGAGGAAAATTCCAGTCGGTTCTCAAAATGTCTCAGGAAATAAAAGAGACTCTTGCCTATGATTTCTCGTTCAATCTGTTTCTTGTCAAAACATCTTTACCAAATATTGGGAACGTACAAGGTTAGCAATTGATATTATTTTGATTGAAGGCTGTGAATTAGAAACACTATTTTTTTATTTTGATAGACAGGCAGAATATAGTGAGCTGGATTAACTTCCTGAAGAATAATGGAAAGACGATTGATGAAATGCGATTAAGAAATGATTTTATGTATTATTTGGTAACGAATGTTCAGGACGGTTCCTTAAAATCTCCTTTTGATAAGCCACCACCAAAAAAGCCGATAATGTCAATAGCTTTTCTTATGGTATAATAAAAAAAATAACATCTATAAATAAATAATAAATAAAACTTAAAATTGAAATAAAATTGTTTATTCAGCCAGATGCAACAGAAAAATTTCACGAGGAGAGTAAAGCAAGTGGTTCGAGTTCAAAAATGGGCCGTGGAAAAAAATCCGAAATTTTTCGCAGATCTCCAGACGGAGGGGAATTTTTAATTACTCAACCAATTCCAGACGTTGGTGCATTCTGCTACCTAGCAGTCGTCACGAAGAAGAAAAAACTATAACAAGTTTAACTTTCAATAAGTTTTTAACTTTTTACACATAATATTCAACATCCCTGGAATCCAAAATACCTTTAAAAAAAATTGTACTTTTTATTTTTATGATAATCGACGTAACACGGTTTAATTTTTACGGAGTGAAGATTGACTGGCCGCACGGCACCGATTGTGACGTGAAACTGCCGGTTTTTACGATTCATTAAAATACCATTTCTTATGCAGCGTAGCTAATTACCCGGTAAAAAAATATCGCGGCAACTCCCTCAAGTCGTTTCTCCTTTTCCATCCTCTAGTCTTTTCTCCTTCTCCATCTTCCTTTTTTTCTCGCGAGTTTCATCGACTTTTCTCTCTTATCTTCATTCCCTTCGTCATTACATAAATTTTGGTATTTCTATAACAAGAACAAAAGCGCGCTCCGCGCGCGCTTTTATGTTCTTTTTCAATATTATATAATTTATTATATTTTATTTCTCTAATCTCTTAAAACCTATGTTAAACTTTGTGAAAATCTCTCAAAATTCCTAGAAACCTTTTGAAATTCCATGAAAAACTTTAAAATCTCTTTATATATTTTATATCCCTTAAAAATATTACATAGAAACCTTACCAAATTCCTTAAAATCTCATAAAACTCTTACTAAGCTTTTAAAATCCCTTAAAATGCGACGAAATATCCTAAAATCCCATTAAATTCTACAAAATCGTTTTAATATCCCAAAAATCTCTTGAATTTCTTAAAAGTCGCTTAAAAATCATTAAAAATGCACATAAAAACCTTCAAAATCATTAATTTCTTGAAATCCATGTTAAAATTAGTGAAAATCTCTAAAAATTTCTAGCAACCTCTAGAAATGTTTCAACTCTTAAAATCTCTTAAAATCATTAAAGATTTCATCAAATTCCATGAAATCCTTAAAAATATTACAAAATCTTTTATAAATTAGACATTTTTTTTGGAAGCCCTTGAAATTTGACGAAAACTTTCGAAATCTTTGTAAATTCTACAAAATCTTTTAAAAATCCTAAAAAGCTTGTGAAATTCCTCAATAAAATTTCCTGTAAAGTTTTAAATTTCTCATTTAAATCCTACAAAAATACATATTTTAAAAGTCATAACAGTACCTTGAAGTTCGATTGAAATTTGATCAAAATCGTGAAAAATTCTAAAAATTCGTAGAAACTTTTTGAAATTGTTTAAAATTCTACGATAACATTTAAAATCCCATTATTTCCCATGAAATCTTTAAAAATTCCATAAAATTTTCTTAAAACTCCTAGATTTTCAATGTACCTATTTTATGTTTAGACTCGTGACAAAATGATTATTAACGAAACCAAATTCAAAATTTCAAATTCATCTCACGCGGAATTTACGATGCGGCAAATATCGATTGTCGAAAATCACTATCGATACTTACACGACGAATCAGGAGTGCGGAATAGGCGTTACGATATTTCGACTTCGACTGAATCATCTTTTTAGAATAGATAAAGAATAATCCTTTAGTAATTTATTTTTATACATATCAAGAAATTCTTCCTTATTCCGCATTCAGGCAAAGTGAAATAGCGAATTAACCTTTCCAACTTGAATTTCCACACATTTTAAATCAGAAAGTATGAGAATGGAAGCTGGAGAGGAGGTCATCTTGAATGAAGTCCAGTTTATGAATTATTATCTTCTGTTTTCGATTCGCGTTAGCATCTTTCGTTATGCTTTCCTGGATATAGTATTAGTAAGCCGGACTGGGACATAACTTGCAAATTTGAGGGAGTCTTTGGATGCGGCATTTTATATGGGGTACTACATATGGGGTCGGCGGCCCTGAGGATGGTGGTGGTATATGGACCTCGTATAACCATATCTCATTTCATACCTGAAGAGGCAGTAAGTAAAAGACGAGAAGACGAGAAGACCACGTCGAACTCGATGCGTGGCAGATTCGGTTCTCCAATCTCTCTCTTTCTCTCTCTCTCTCTCTCTTTTCTCTTTACTTCAGTCGCGGCCGCCGCTGAAGCATCTGCGCATCGAACTGTCCGTGCAAATTTCAATTTTAACTGCTAATCTGCCAGCTAATAGCCCCCCTCCCATCAACCACCCCTCGCCTCCTTCTGCTTATTTCGATCTGAACTTCAAGCTTTAAACAGTGGCATTCCGAATAATTTATCTGCATTGTATCTCACCTGCCAATTTACAATCCTCGGATCATGCGGCTTCTTTTTTCACATCGACATTTAAAGAATGTAAGGAGTGCAAAGCAGGGGTTATTCAACGGAAATTTCACAATTCACAATTGAAACTGGACTACAGAAACGTGAAATCCCAGGGAGGTGGAGATTACAACCGCTTAAGAAAGGCTTTCACAAAAATGTCTGAAGTCGATCATAAAAATATAGATTCTTTCAACGATGTCGTGAACAGCGGGTAGCGAGGCGAAACTCTGCAGGGATAATTACACGTTTTGCAGAATTTCAATTCACTAAACGTCGTTTTTCGATAATGGGCACGGAAATGTCGATCTAGATCAACCGTTAGAGTTTAGATTGATTCCAGTTTGCAGTTTCAATAAACGTTTGCAGGTGCTACAGTTAACTACAATGAAATCAGTCGAAAATTCTTTATACGTGTTTGTCAGAATATTTGACGTGACAGAAAACATCTCTTGAAACGATGAAGATTTTTGTATAAAATTGTTATATAAATTATAGACATTTTTGGAACAATTTACAAAATTTTATAGAAGAAGAATAGCTGAAGCAGTGAATTTACGTCAATGTCCTCTCTTCATTCGACAAACTATTCGTTAAGTCATTTGACATTCTCGCAAACATGTTCCTTGAAGCTCGCTCTATAAAATCAAGATTAATATTCCTCTTTATGAAATACGTTGCTCTCTTGCTACCATTTGAAACTCGCCTACAACGTCAGTTACTCTTTTTCGCTTATACTCTTCTCTCATTGGCCGCTCCACCGATGATTTATTGCAATATTTTGACGTAGAATATATATATAGGAAAGATGAATTGACCAGCGACTCTTTATGGCTCAAAGTTCGCCACCCTCTTGTGCATCCACAGTTGCTATACGAGATCATAAACTACAACCGAACTTCTTAAACGATTACCCTGGATGATTTTTTCTTAATTTTGTTATTAATCATCTTTCCTAAAAAGATGATTTTATTCTTATTTTAAGAATTATATTATATTCAATTGAAAATATTACGGAAGACACCTGTTTTGATTCAATCTGGATTTGATTATAAACGAAACACAATCCAAATTTCACTTACAGGATCGATGCACTTAACACGCCCCAGACTGTTTTATTCAGGATTTTTGAAATTACCCAGTGTGCTCGGCCAACTGTCAACCAACAGTGCAGAAAACGAACCTATAAGTAAAAAAGTCTCATTTTCCACCCCAAGTTGCTTTGTGTCAGTTCGTATGCAGATGTCACGGATAAAGGGATATTTTTTTCCTCAAACTCGGAAGGGAAGATCAATATTTGCATAAAGCGAACGAGCAGCTCAAGAATCCGTGACGAAATTGTGGGAAGCTACTTTACTGAATTATGATCAATGATTTTTATGGGGGGTGCGTCTAAAGCATGACCTTCATCTTGTTTTTTTGCTTTCACATAAACGGTTCCACTTATACTATAGCTGGTCCCTTTAACATGGCTTTGTTATCCAAAACGAATTTGAATCAATTGCTAAATAATTTAGAATCTTCTGCATGCTATCGCCTTAATATTCACATATAATTAAAACTTGCGTATATTATCATTATCATAATTATTAATTATACTAATTAAACGCAGTCATTATAACTTCGTTATATCAGCCGAGAATCTCTCGCGAATATATGTAAATGAGCTGAACTATGTCACACACAAATACCCATTACGGTATACTGCATACGAAATTGCGATATGACTTTAAAGCATTCTCTGTATAATTATTAATTATGCATTCTAATGCATAATGCGTTAGAACGCATAATTCCGCGGCACACAGTGTTTTGTGTAATTAAATTAGTCAATCTAGCTAATCAGAATATTTATCGCTCTGGACATGAAATGCATTGTTCAAGTTTACAGAAAACTTTCCTCATTAAGAGTCCTTATCTGCAGAAAATCTTGCAAGATCATGCAAGATAATTACTCCACGAGTGGATTTAATTTTGAAGCCATTGGCATGTGCTTTATTCAAAAGACTGCATGGAGTCTATGTAAAAGCTAGATCTGAATATGTTACAATCTGAGGCATATATTCATACATGTAATGAGTATGGCGTTCCGAGAAAAATTAGTACAATGAGACTCGTGTTTGACGATGACATTTATTCACAGTTTCTTCATGCAAGATCTTGTTGCATAGTTCATACTTATGACTATAAAATTGGCATAAGTGTGCAAGAGCAAGAGTCACGCGTGCGAGTGGCGCGAGAGCCTATAAGTACGCATATGTGCGGTGCTACATCAAAGCATGTTGCAGCTAGTTGAGCCACTTAACGTCTCGAGTTTTCACATTAGCGTGGCAAAAGTCAGAACTTTTATACCTCCACTTCTCCCTTCCAAAACCCGTCACTCTTAGCGATTCCTCACCATTTTGTGCTGTCAGCCGATCTTCATGAAAATGACGCGGGCAACTTTTTGCATAATTTTACAATTTCAGGAGTTAGAGATCGTGTATTAAATTAACAAACTTGACACTAATACATACAATAATAAAATACACTGATACAATATAATAATACAAGCATTTATTTATTCCTGAATGATAGAGTTTAAAATGTTGCATTACCGTGCAGAAATTTCCCCATTTTGCCCCATTTAAAATAGGGTTCTGACAAGGCCCTGGGCAGTTTTTCTATTCCGAATAAAATGAAATAAATTATAATAAGGTGCTAATCGGACAGCCTAATAGGACTATGTGTAATTACTAACATAATATCATCTGATTATTCCGAATTGAAAATATTTAGATTTAAATATTAAATTATCCATTTAAATATTTAAATAGTTTTCTTTTTCATTGCGAACGCAAATATATAAATATGATTGATTTCTTTCCTTGTATTGTTTCTTATGTTCTTTGCTATGTTTTGACATAATAAAATTACATTTTCATAAAAGCAGGTAATTTTTATTTATAATTTTAACCTTATTATAGTTTTTTTTAAAAAGGCATTCACTAGAAAAACTGACAAGGCACTGACTAGTTTCCCCTATATAGGATATTGCCGAGTCCAACCGTTACACCCTTGTCGGGTTCTAACCAGTTTTACTGACCAGAACCACACCAGAAGTAGGGGAAACTGACCAGAACCCTACTAGGCCCACATCAAGATTTCTGCACGGGTTCTTACACATAAATATATATATATATATACTTCCAGCTGAACTCTGGATATTAAAGGAACATAAATTAATCAACGAGTCTGAGAAATCAGGCAAATTAAATATTAAGCTATTATTCGATTTGTCTTGACAGAAGATGTTATAGTTAAGATACCTGATTGGTCATCATAAGGAAGATGGATTCGTGCGAGAGAATGAATTCTTCCGGACGTAATTCAGTCGTTAAAATGTAATTCGTTAGTGACTGTATGCTGCCAGCTGGATGGAATTGAGGCGCGTGCTTATTACTCTTGATATCGCTGTGAAACGTAATACCGCCGACCTTTACGACAAGCTTCATTAACCACATACATATAAAGCAGTATGTAATCTCCACAATTATAAGGTTTTAACTGACTTTGTACGACTCGAATTTTAATTTTAATCTTACGTAAAAGACTAATTAATTTCAAAAATATCTTCCTTAGTTGAAACCTTATCAAGATTGCAAAAATTCCAGGAATGATCAAATTATAAACAATTTCAGGGAACTCAGGGGTCAATTATTAATATTGTGAAGATCTTCGAATTAAAAATTGAAATCAATACGTTGCGATCCAAAATGTTTGGGGTGCAAGAATATGTCCCCAATTCTATTTTTTATAAAATTTAATTTACATAAACTCATTTCACCTAATCATAATGTGCTATAATTTTTATGTTTCCTAATTTCAATTTTACATAATTTTTATTATTCCTAATTATTATTTTCTATAATTTTTATTTTTCCTAAAATATATTTGTCCTAATTTTTATTATTCAAAAGAACATACAAATGGAATTGTACAAATATTAACAAATATTAACTAATTGCACAATATATTAATATTTGTACAATTTCATTTGTTTAATTCTTCTGTAAGCAAATAATAATAATCACCCTATTTAAATTTCGCGTCATTTCTATTTAAGAAAAGTATCCATTTTAACTAGACATGGATGGGAAACAACGACCTGAAATTTGACTGGACATCCATTATGAAGAATGGAATTTATGTTACTTGGAAATTATGGCAAACTGCGATTAGGAAAATTAAAAATTATGAAAATTGAACATTATGAATAATAAAAATTATGTAAAATGAACATTATGAATAATAAATATTATGAGAAATGAATGTTATGAATAATAAAAATTAGGACAAATAGACATTAGGAAAAATAAAAATTATGTGAAATGAACATTATGAATAATAAAAATTAGGACAAATAGATTTTAGGAAAAATAAAAATTATGGAAAATAATAATTAGGAATAATAAAAATTATAGTACATTATGATTAGGTGAAATGAGTTTATGTAAGTTAAATTTTATGAAAAATAGAATATGGGGCATATTCATACGCCCCAAAATGTTTCAATAGATTTTATTTTGAATGATGGATTCAGTTTGATGGATTAAAATTAAATTTCGATACTTTTCAGGGGTGTTCAAAGATCAAATATCCAAGTATTTCCAGAAACCTCTAAATATTTGGAAATACTGTTTAAATATTTACCTGAATCCCGAATCTTCAGAAAATGATACAAATTTTTAAAGATATAAGATTTACTTACAGATCACATGTGATGTTTATTTAATAAAATCTACAAAGTATGTCTGTGAGTCCTGACACTGGCGTCCGAGTGAATAATGTGTAATTTGCCTTTCGTCAATTGTCTCGGCGCCAGCATACCGAGAGCTGACATATTTGCCTATCTGCATCTTCCGGACGGTCGGCTTGCTACATCTGGAACAAAAATTAACAAGACTGTGCAATTATGTAAGCTGCGAGTGAGTGTGAGACTTGAGAGGGAAAATAGAGATCAGAAAGAGAAAGATGAACGTCGGTCTTTTAGAACTCAAGCGTCGCGATGCCAAGGAAGCGACCAATCGTTCTCACGTCTTCAACTTGAAGTGTAACTTGCACTTTGCTTTTGTGGTGGAAAAACGCACACATAAACGCCTACGTAAGCGAGGTTGTATCAAAGATGCGTGACACACGCACATCCTCGGACAACCTCGTGTAAATTACCCTAATCCCGTGAATATTCCGCCGGATAAAGCGCATCGCGCATGTACCAAGCATTTCGCGGAAGCACCAATGAGAAAATTCACAATTATTCCCTTCAAAGTGTCGAAAATTAATTTTCTTCCTTTTTAAACATTTTAAACCCTTTTCTAAACATTTTGTTCCTTTGTAAACATTTTTATGATAATTAAGAGAGTTTCAAAGGAAACTACAGCTTTGTCAGTTAAAAGAAAATAGGAAAAAATAATTTCTTCTGAATTTTATTTAAAAAAGGAATGTTAGATAACAAGATACTTGAGGATTACGAGTTCCAGGGAAAAATTGAGAGAATCACATATTTCTGGGTTGAAATTATTATATAATTGTGTGGAATTCGAGGTAATTGTGATGCGTTGTTTATGGCATGTATAAAAAGTTTAAGAGCCCGTTCGCGGTAAAAAGCGGCCGAGAGACTTTGTGCTTATCTGAATAATAGGTGCAGCGTTTTTACGTTAACGATGCCCTCCCGAATCTGACTGAGACCGTCCTTGATCCGCTGTAATTACCACAAAAGCAACCGCTTATTTTATAATCGCACGACTCGGCGTAATGATGAGCGTGTCCAGGAAAATAACCAAGTCGTCACGCGCGCATTCGGAGTTGCAAGACCACGAAATTCATTTGCTCTATATCCCTTAAACGTACGCGATAAATTGCATCTTGGCTGAAAAGTAAAAGGCGCGAGAAAAAAAAGAAGTAGCTTTTTCATTCGGGATTTTAGTTCAATTAAACGCCTTTAATGTAATTTTCTTTTTTTCTAATTAAAAGTCCTAAATGCGTTTTTTTTACATTATTTTTTACTAAAATTGGTAACAAAAATTCTATTTTTTATTAAAATTGTTTATTTAGATGTTAATTTATTCATTTAGTTACTTATATAGTCTATTCTAAAAAGATGATTGAGTCGAAGTCGAAATATCGTAACGCCTATTCCGCACTCCTGATTCGTCGTGTAAGTATCGATAGTGATTTTCGACAATCGATATTTGCCGCATCGTAAATTCCGCGTGAGATGAATTTGAAATTTTGAATTTGGTTTCGTTAATAATCATTTTGTCACGAGTCTAAATACAAAATAGGTACATTGAAAATCTAGGAATTTTAAGAGAATTTTGTGGAATTTTTAAAGATTTCATGGGAGATAATGTGATTTTAAATGTTAGAATTTTAAAGAATTTCAAAAAGTTTCTGGGAATTTTTAGAATTTTTCACGATTTTGATCAAATTTCAATCGAACTTCAAGGTACTGTTATGACTTTTAAAATATGTATTTTTGTAGGATTTAAATGAGAAATTTAAAACTTTACAGGAAATTTTATTGAGGAATTTCACAAGCTTTTTAGAGTTTTTAAAAGATATTGTAGAATTTACAAAGATTTCGAAAGTTTTCGTTAAATTTCAAGGGTTTCCAAAAAAAAATTTCTAATTTATAAAAGATTTTGTAATATTTTTAAGGATTTCATGGAATTTGATGAAATCTTGAACGATTTCAAGAGATTTTAAGTGTAGAGAAATGTCTAGAGATTGCTAAACATTTTTAGAGATTTCCACTAATTTTAACATAGATTTCAAGAGATCAACGATTTAGAAGGTTTTTATGTGCATTTTTAACGATTTTTAAGTGACTTCTACGAAATTCAAGAGATATTTTGGATATTCAAACGATTTTGTGAAATTGTATGGAATTTTAGGATATTTTGTGAAATTTTAAGGAATTTTAAAAGCTTTGTAAGAGTTTTATGAGGTTTTAAAGAATTTGAAATAGTATTTTGAAATTGTATAATATTTATAATAATTTTAAGTGATTTCAAGAGATTTTTCAGATATTTTAATAATTCTGTGACAATTTTAAAGGATTTCATGGCATTTGATAAGATTTCAAGGAATTTTTAGTGATTTCCATGAATTTTAAACTGGGTTCCAGAAGATTTATGAGTTTGAAAATTTGTCTGGAATTTGATAAGATTTCTCCTACTTTTAATGGATTTTAAAGGATATAAAAGGGATTTAAATTGTTATTGTTGAATTTAAAAGAATCTCAAGAAGTTTCGGAAAATTTTAAAAGATGTTCACGAATTTTAAGCGATTTCACAGGTTTTCAAAGGTTTCTTGGAATTTTTAGAGATTTTCACGAAGTTTATCATAGATTTTAAGAGATTAGAGAAATAAAATATAATAAATTATATAATATTTAAAAAGAAGATAAATGAATATATTATGCACAGAACCATAAAGCTCAAGGCAAATAACACTTTCACTTTCCCTCGCTTTTGCAAGTAAAATTTGTTTTGCCGTCTCTATACGTCGAGCCTCAGGAGTGCAATAAAATATAAAAAGCGGCTTTTGAAGTCAGTAAGAAAAAAATGTATTATTGGACCCTAAGGCCGAAGAAGCTATATGCTTTTTTGAAATGTTTCGAGGCTAGACCATTTGTAATATATAAGTAAATAAGTAAATAAGCAAGATGTATCTCCTCGTCTTGCTTACTTACCTGTCCTGTCTTTAACGGTAAGTCACAAAAAACTGCCCGTCATAAATCAGCGAAGTAAGGTTCTTATGAAATGGCACAAAGTGTAGTTTCTATGTTCTGTCTCATTGAAAATTCGAAAAGAATCGTAAACTCGAAATTGCTTTCCAGAAATATCAGCATAATTACGGTTCCTAAGAATTTTTAACGACTTGGAAAAGTCGAAACATTCGCTTTTCAAGGAAAAGTAATCAGGACTTAAAGATCTTTAAAATTACGATAAAAAAATGTAAAAATGTCAGTAGGAAATAATGTAAAGGTATTCAATTGAGCATAATTGTAATATACCTGTAACTTACATCATGTTCGATCAAAAGGGATCAAGTGGTGCCACGCGAAGGGTCTATTAATCTATTGAAATTCAGGGTAGCTATGCACCTTAATCTGAATATACATTTAACCCCTTGTAGCTCGTGCCAGGGGAACCCTTTTTTATTATTCGTCTCGGCAGGTATTTGCATGACCTGGCACCGAATCATAAGCGCCACGCCTCAACCCTTTTTACATTCAAAGGGTGAACCTGTCTCAGGGGTAATTTTGTATGGAAATACTTTGTAATACCTGCCACAAAGAGCATATAATAGTCAAATTTCAAGGGGTTGTTCGTTTACACCTCTCAATTACAGTTTACAGCGAGCTTTACAATTGTATAATTTCACACAGAAAAACTTATCATATATCAATTTCCCTAAATTGCGTTGCAGTTCAATATTGAACATTGTTAATAATAATAAAGAAAAATTGTAAACCCTTAAAAATCCACAAAAACGATTAAAATCATAAATGTCTTGAAATCTAAGTTAAAACTCATAAAAAGCTCTTCAGAACTTAATGCAGATGAAATCTTTACGTATTTTAAGGATTTTAAAAAAATTTTTAAAAGATTTTAAAAATCTTAAGAAATTTTGATTTTTTAAGGAATTTTAATGTTTCTCATAGAGTTTTAAAGGACTAATAGATTTTTTATTGTTTTTTTTTAATTTTGTGAAATTTTGAAAAATTTTAAAAGATTTTTATATATTTTAAGGGATTTTAAAGTTTTCGTTACTTTATAAAGGATTTTCAGAAACTTGGAAGAAATTTTAAGGAATTATAAATATTTTTGTGGAATTTTAAAGGATATTAAGAGGTATCTATGAATTCAAAGAATTTTAAAAAGTAATTTTGAAGTATTTAAAAGCTTTTCATGTAATTTTAAAGGATTTTAAGAGAATCTGTTAAAATATCCTTAAAGTCCTCGAAATTGCAGAACCTCATTTAAAATTCCTTAAAATCTCTTAAAATTCATATAAACCTTTTGAAATCCCTTAAAATTTCACGAAAATTTAGAAAAAAGTTGAAAATTTTAGAAATCGCTTAAATTCGTTGAAATCTTTTAAAATTCTTAGAAACCTCTTAAAATCCTTCAAAATTTTAAAACATAGAATTCCTTAAAATATCTTAAAATATAAATAAAAAAATTTTAATTTCATGAATTCCTTTAAAATTCACAATATATGTTTCAAAATTCTAAAAATCTTTTGAATTTCGTAAAAATCACTTGAACGTCGTCAAATTCCATAAAATCCCTCGCAATTCTTATAAATCTATTAAAATGTCTTAAAATTCCTCAAAATTTAAAAAAATTTAAAATTCCTTAAAATTTAAAGGATTTAAAAGTTTATCATGGAATTTTAAAGAGTTTTAAGAGGTTTTTAGGAATTGTAAGTGATTACAAGAGATTTGTATAATATTTACAAAATTTTAAAAGCTTTTCAAGGAAGTTTAAGAAATGCGAAGAATTTTAAGGAATTTTAAAGTTCCTCGCTCTCTAAATCTGAATTAGTGAAAAGTAGGTCACTGATTTACTTTAGTGAAAAATTCTACTAATTCTTAGTCATTTTTGACTAAAACTTTAGTGAAAAGTTGAAAACTCACTAATTGAAATAGTGAAATACAACTAACAATTAGTGAAAATTTTCACTAAAGTAAATTAGTGACCTACTTTTCACTAATTCAGATTTAGAGAGCGTGGAATTTTAAAGGATTTCACAAATTTTTTATGATTTTCCGAATTTGAATCAACAAGTAAATAGGCCAAAAGCAGTTTGCGAATCAAAGTTGTTAGATGAATCCTCTATTTTTAAACCGCGGTCAGTGATCAGAGAATTAATCACTGTTCCAAGATGTTTATGGGGTTTATGTTTATTTGACCAGTGATTTACTTCGGAAGTTGGAGGTACCGAAAGGAGGTATGGTAACGGATGAAATAAATGACAGTGTAAACTTTATAAGGGAATTAGTAGCCGAAGAGAGTGTTAAACCGGTCACTGTTACTTGAGTTGTCAGAAGCCGCAGGTGGTCGAAAGGTAGCCTACCTCTTTCAAAGTCTACCATTCACGTAGAGAGTATAGAGACAGGTCGTCGAATCCCTTGGAGGGTCATGGGGTCAGACGCACGATACCCGCAACGATGCCAACAGCAGGCTCTATAAGTGTATATTCTATACTCTATAGTGTATCGAGTGTCTCGAGTAAATCCAACTGTCACTACATTATATAGCAGCCAAGGTTTACTGAGGAAGTAAAGATCATGAAATATAATGATTCCATGTAAACCAGATGAGTAGTTGATTATTATAACTACCTTTTCATCCTTCGCAGTTTGCAGTGCTTATTTTATTTCTTTATCGAGTTTCAACTGAATGAAATTATATAAATTGACATTAACAATTATTATTTTTTTATTATTATAATATTCGTAATTATTATCATATTAATATTATCATATTTTTCGATTTAAAGAATATAGGCAATATAAATAGTTTAAACAATCTAACGATGTTTTCAAATTTTATAACGAAACTTAATGTGAAATTAAATGAAATGTTCCAATTATTATAGATGATATTTATTTTAGCGTTAATAACGCTTGCCGGGAAATATCTGACCTACATTTTTAGGAAAGAACAGTTTTCTACAACTTCGGGGAAGAAAGAAATTTTTTATTTCGGTACCCGAGGGCTTCGACAATGGAAAAATAGGAATAATACTAAGAACCAAGAGTAGATCGTCTGACTTAAGTGGACCTGTGAACATTGAAGTTTTGTACCGTTAGGGGCAATTTCGAATCTCGAGGATTTTTCGGAAAATAAGGACGTTTTAGACTTAAATTCTTCAGTATTGAACCCCCGAGGTGCCAGAATTGCTTTTTCTCAGCCCTCACTCGCTATAACGAAAGTGTCCCATTATGCACGAAAATTAGAGGTTGCGTGAACAGCAAGCGATGTAAAAAATACACATATTCTTTCATCGACTTTTTTCTACCCTCTGATCGAGGCTAAAATGGGCCAGCTGCATTCAGGGAGATTTTTCAAATTCTAAGGAAAGTGGGCCACTCTTGGCGAAATTCAAGATCTCTTCGTGTTTTTGTCTAATTTTCTTTTGAATATTTTTTGCTAGGGGATCTATTTTAAATCTGTTGTGGAAAGGAATACAGAAATTAAATGAATTAAAGAGATGCGGGTAGTGAATTTTTTTTATTCTTTTCGAGTTTATGATTCATTCAGTTAATTATTCAAAATTGGCAGATTTAAACATTCGAAATAGGAATTAGATCTTGAGTTTCTTATCAATTTAAAAAATATATACACAGAAAAAACAAGGACTGAAAGTTTTTACAGCTGAAATCAGTTCTTAGACTGAATTTAAGTTTAAGTCATTTTTTAGTCTTGCTTTTAGATTTCTTAGTCTTAAAACAAGACTAAAAACTGACTTAAACTTAAATTCAGCCTAAGAACTGATTTAAGCTGTAAACACTTTCAGTTCTTGTTTTTTCTGTGTAGTTTTAATGCTACCTGATATTTTTTATATATATATATATATATATATATATATATATCATCCCCTAAGAATTGCAATTTCCTAAAGTGTCACATACGTCATTACAGGTGCACTTCTAAAGATGCATCTTCCCCAACAATTCACATTCGGACCTCTCGAAGAATCAAAGCGTGTAGAATATTGTTCGCGCCTCTTTCTTGAATTCGCGCGATGTTGAGTTGTTGGTGGGGGCGTCATTAAAATCAATACGCGGCCCGTTTTTCTCCCTCTCTCACGTGAATTCTCCCTTCTCTCCACTCACTCTCCTCTCAAAGGTTGGCGTAAGGGCGCCAGGGGGGTAATCCCTACTCTTATTTCGTAGCTGGTGTAGGAGGTGAGGGGGTGAATAGTGGGGGGCAAGAATAAGGGACGAGAAGGAAAGACGGAGACGCAGATCGAAAAGCGGGATGAGGAAGGGGGTGGGAGAATGCAAGAGAGGGTAGCACGATAAGAAGAAGAGAAAAGAAGGGTGAGCGGTACCGGGCCGTAAGGTTAGACACGCAGTGTGAAGAGCCAAAGGGGAGATATACATATATAGGTAAAGAGGAGAAACCCGCGTCGCTCTATGACCAATAAGAGCCACTTTAAAACACCTTTTTACTCCCCATAACTGCGCATGCTGGATTCAAATCTCCACCACTTGAGAGGGGGGGTTTTTCGCTATATGGAAATATGATAGCGCGATAAGAAGAGGTAGAAGAAGGGCCGGAAAGAGTTTGCAATACCAGGCGAATAGTGGGATGTGCGCCTCCCTTCTGCGTCCAATAAGAGAGGCTTTAAATCGCCTTTTTTATATCAGGCACTGCGCATGTCAAATTCAAATCATCCTGGGGTCTAGGGGTGTAGAACCCTTATATGGCTGTATGGAAATATGCTTTTCACCTGTCATGGCGGATCTCAGCTTCTTCCAGTTGAGGGAAGCTATCAATAACATTTTTTTTAAGGCTTATCAGATTCAATTTGTTATATGTCTGTTGGGGGTACTAAATAATTATTTATGTTCCTACTCGACAAGGTATGGAAAAGATATAGTTTGTAAATAAGTCTTGGTTCAATGAACTTTGAAGGTATTTCATCAGGTTTGGCTATAAATGTTATGGAGACATCTTCTCTTTTTTGGGAAACTGGAGAGGAAAGTTGTGATCATGAGGCGAGATCTGATGAATAAGAGATTGTATGATGTCATTGGATTTAGGGAAATGGAACAGCTTTTGCTCAGGATCAGCTGCCGTCGGATGGCCACTTCTGTTCTAGCTTGGGGTGAAGTGGCATAAGTTCACACGTGTGTAGTTCGATCCGAGAGGCCTCTCGTGGACTCTTTTCTAACTAATTCCTCCTCCAACCCCTTGCACTAACCACACACACTTTATCCCACACAATCTGCAGGGCGTTTGTGGCCAAACATTGTGTTCGCCACGTGGCATTCTTCATTCTCAAAAAACGTTCCCATCGGCTTAAGAAATTTTATGCTTTATCTCCACCTATCATCTTGTCTGCTAATCATGGACTGTGTTGCTTCCATGTAGTCTAAACAACCAATGTTTTCTTTTTGTTTTTCTTATACTCAACCAATAACTCATTTTTAAGGACCAATTTGAAAGTGGATTTTTAGCTTCTTCGTTTTGGAAGCATGCAGTTTTATTATTACTTCGAGTTCCCAATCTGAAGGGGATTTTTATTTCATGGTAAATAGAGGACACCAAACTCTTGGTTCTCTGTTCCAAAATCATATACCGATTTCCTTTATCGAAAGTTTCCCAATCGGCTGCATCTGGAAAGACTGGGATAGAGAAGGAAATCAATATTCTTTAATCCTTTGTCAATGCGCGAGGGTTGAGCAGTTCCCCAAAGTAGAAAATTAATTAATTATGTCCCCAGGGGAACATGGGTAACAGTAAACTAGTAAACCCTAGTTAGTAAACCCTTTAGGGTATCAGAATTAATCAAATCGACAGCAGCCCTTCTTTCCAGTTCCATCTTCATCTGATTCACCTGATCTTCAAACTGGAATAATAAACAGATGTAGCGACGAGGAAAATAAGGGGCGTTTAATGAATAGAGGGCCTCCATTCGAATTGAGCAAATCAAGTCGGTACCTGAAGACTAATTGCTAGCAGGTCGCATACGATGTCGCGGGGCGGAGAAGTTGAGAAGGAGGATGGCTGGTGATTGGCCAGTAGTCTGCTATCGGCGATATGCAAATTGCTAGCTCTGGCTTGCTCTTGCTGGTCCACGAGGAAAAAGGCGCGCGCGTGATTCGCGGTAGAAACTAGTCGCTGAAGGCGTGACCAGCAATGTCGCGGGCGGTAGGGATTGGTCCCGGAACACCCCACCAACGCAGCCTGGTCCCCACCAGGAACTCGCCGTCCAGGCGGTCGCCGACTACCTACTCTCGATTTTTTTTTCTTCCCTCTGCTCCGGCCTAACGACTCCCCCACCTTGCAACGCCGCCGGACGGTCGGACGGAGGCGTCCGTGTGCCGCCGCCGGCTTAGACCCTAGTGTAGCTGCACACATGCACGCGACAGCATCTAACCGCTCTTTCGCGCTCGCGCTCGATTCATCCTTCCGATTGCGATAATAACCGAGAGCGAGGCTTTAGTGACCGACACCAGGTTCAACGAGCTACACCCACGTTTCCATAATCCAAGTGAGAACTGGATTTAACAGTTAAAGTTCTGGATTAAGTAATTGGAGACCTGGTACCAGTGAGCCGGTACCACGCGGTTCATCTGTCAAGTGCTTGCATTCCATCAAATTCAAAGTTTCCAAATTCACACTGCTGATTAGTGTTTGTTTAGGTGGTGTGAGTTGATGACAGTTGATGTCAAGTTGCCTGGTGATCTTGTGTTAGACCTAGATGACATTCTGACAGTTGTGCATCTGACAGTTGTGAATTTGACAGTTGTGTATCTGACAGTTGTGATTATGCCGGTGGCTCGTGTAGGTAACAAGAAATCGTGACGTGACTTTGTGGGTGACATTGTGCATCGCGAGTGATTTGAAACAAGTGGCGGGTTCTTTCATGTCCAGAGTGGATGTTGGAGGTCGTTGGATCAGCGTTCGAGATCAGGATCTGATATACTAACTCTCTCTCTCTTTCTCTCTCTTGGATGACTTGGCGTGTCTATCGAGAGTCTGACTTCGCAAGAGGTGTATCTCCATGAGGATCAGCGAAATAACGGTCACGAAGGATCAGCAGCGATCTGCTAGTCGAGGAAATTAAGCGGGAAGAGTTGAATCGCCAGGATTGCTTAAGGAGTCTAGGAGCGAGCGACCACGTTGGATCTCGCGGCGTTGACTGCTTTCGGGGGCGTTTCAGGTCCCAGGGTCGCGGTGGCGGGTACCGGGGTCCTCGCGCTGCCCGGCTTGATACCCGAGAAAGGGTTATCAGGTATACCAGGCGTGCAGGCGAAAACCAAGTCCGCAGGGCTGGCGGGTCTCGACAGCGAGGCGGTGCGCCGGTGGGTCGCGGAAGCCGCACGTACTGTCCGGCAAATTCCGCCTCCGGTGATCGTGCCGTCGAGCTCTCAACAGCACCTCCCGGAACATCATCACCAGCATCATCAGCAACATCATCATTCCACCCATCGTCAGCAGCAGGAGTCCAGCCCGCCGACGGTGGGCACCTCTCCCTTCGCCTTACTGCCAACTTCAATGACACAAACACCCAGCATGCATCTGCTGGAAAACAACAACCTAGTAGAGGCAATGGCACAACAACAACAGTCCCAGCTTCAGCAACATCAACACCAACAACAGCCCCAAAAACAGAAGCAGAACAGTCCGACGAATAATAATACCATCGAGGCGTGGAGGTCTATCCAGGGTGGACATCAGTGGTGGAGTCCACCCAGTAATGTTCATCAGGAACAGGTAGCTTCCGTTGTTCATGCTACGACTCAAGCTCAAAGTTTGCCTTCCTTGGGTCAGGGCAGGCAGCAGACCTCGGAGATTGATCAGCCTCTTGATTTTTCTGTCGGCTCTCTGCAGCAGCAGAGATTACAGTCGAGGACGAGGACTGTTCATGAGAGGCTCCAGGGTAGGATGCAAGATAACAACAATGGAACGGGCAGCGGGCAGAAAATTGTCAAGAGTGGAAGCAGGAGGAGTTATAGTCCTAGCGAAGGCAGTTCGAGTGGAAGCGAGGATGAAGGAGTTTCTACTGGAGGAAGTCCCTCGGGACCACTTCGTGGTGTCGAGAATGGTGAGTGATGATTTCTATTTTGATCGGATCAGCCAAACAATCTGGATAGTGGATAAGTTAGGATAAGTGGACCTTTTTGAAAATCTTAGGCTTGTTGATCTTTGGAACATCTTTCCAAATTGGATGTGGTTTTCTTTATTGGAATAAGTGCCTGTTTGTATTGATTTACATATGGTATACATACTTCATTATTTCAACACAAGTAATCTTCCTTTTATATCGAGGTCATCATTTCAATCTTCATTTTCCAAGAATGCCACTTGACATTTGCAATTAAGTCCTTCATCAAATTTAGAAAAGTCGCTAGTCATCGTTGCGTAAACATTGCATGAAATCTTGTCGACTGACAGAATCCAACTGACAGAATCCAGAAACAGCAGATGAAAATTTCGATGCTTGGTAATCTTTTATCCGAATCAGCACATTTCTGGAACTCAATGCAGGAATATGATCATTTTTCAGAGATTTTGAATATTATTTAGCATGAACGAAGCTTGGAATAGAGTATAGGAAGGAAGGTCTGTCAGCTGGTCCTGCATCCCCCGGGCGCTAAACGCCCACGCGCTCTTTCTGAGCGTATTGTGGGGCTGACTCATTGTTGCAATGTTGCATTGTGAGGGTTACATTGTATTGAATTCACCCTTGGTTCGCAAACTCACCTGTTCTAGTCGATCTCGCGTGCGACGTTGCATCTACGTGTACACGCTCAACGATTTTGCGTAAACGTTTCACGGAGGGAAGATAAATTCCAACTCGACCATTTCGTCCAGTATTCTCAGAACGAAGTATTTGAATTCCCCTTCTTTCGCGGAAGAATGTATATTTTCTCATTTAAAAGATTCTCGAAACTTTCTTACGTCTAAAATTACAGTCTGGAAGCTGCAAATTATGCCGAGTTGGATGATTTAAAAAATTGCATCATTAGGTGATATTGATGATATGCATCTCACATTGATAAAGAACACATCGGCACATTTCAATTATTCGAGTTATACTATTCAAGTTCATGATCATTTATTTCAGTTTTCGTATAATTAAGTTATAAGCAGATTATCGGTAACTGTAATTATCAAGTTAATATATCTAATCCTAAAGAGTGTTAAATGAGCTGTGTAACGACTTGTAAGTTATTAATCAGTTCAGATTTTGCTATTCTTATTAATCATCTTATCGCTTCAGGTGTCCGCTAGGTACCTTTCGTTTTTGCGTTGCAGATAAACGATTTAAATCCTAATATGATAGATATATTAGCATAATATATGAATTTTAATTGAAATGTGAAAATCTCCTTTTGAATTATTACAAATTTAATTCCAGTATTATGATTAGATGTAGAAAAACGGTATTGATACGGTATCTTATACTGATAAGGACTCTACCTGACAAGTAGGAAAGATAACCGGATTTTCTTCTTTTAAAATGAAAACTGTCTATAAAATTTTGTGGAATTATTTAAAAATCTTCCAACAGGTGCATAATTTTTATCGTACAAAGGTTTAACGCGTGGCTACTTTTATCGTAAAAATCAGACATGAGTCAACGTTCCATGCAAAACGTGTCACTGATAATTTACGATAAAGTTCAATTCGTCATCCATTGTTAGGCAATTACACACTTTGATCTACGCCGACGAGCATAAAATTGGTTTAAACGACGCTCGAAATTACTAATGCATCTAATTAATTAATTAATCTAAAGAGATTATATTATGATCTTTTTTATGATTTCTCAACTATGTAAGTGTTTTATCACATTATCTTCCAAATTACACAATCAATCTGTCTGAAACTTTGCGGGAATCCGAGCGGGAATCCCAAAGTTGGCTGATATTCATCACTAGACCTATTTATCGAAAACTGAAATCAAATTAAAAATAAACTGTTTACCCTAAAAGATATTCAGTTCGATTCGCAACAATGTATATCAATTGATAAAGATTAAAACATTTAAATGTATCAGGCTTGATTGTTCTATCTGATAAGCAATATTATCACTATAGAGTTTCGATATCGATATGGAAAGCAAATGCAGCAATGGAAATTATTCTAAAGGTACTACGTGACATATGTATATTGATTTTTCATGACTCATATAATTGGTTAAACGAACATGATTTTTTATCTCTCTGTTTCCTTAATATTTGCTTTTTGTCTCATAGAAGTTTATTTATATTTAATTCTTTTTATGTCGATACGATACATCAATTAATATCAATTAATAGTGTTTAATTGTGAAACGATATAGGCAGTTTGCAGATCACACGTGTCTATTTCAGTCTACAAATTGGTCAGCTAATAAGTATTATTCCTTCGTAATAATACTTAGAGTTAAATCCATTCCGTTTCAAAGTGCTCTCTTATTATCGCGATAACGTCAGATAAATTGTTTATGAATATTGCGATTAGAGTAACATGCTAACTAGGCGAGACAGATGGCGTCGATTTTTAATTTACCCTCGATGATAAGCAATCTGTTATTCGATAAAAAGGTGTAAAATGCGTATAATACATATTTGTATAAAATTTTCTATCTATGGTGATTTTGATTACTCACCAGCCTTGAGTTATTCCACTGAAAAATAATTCATTTAATGGCATTCGTCACTGTGAATTACAATAATACACTTTTCAGGTTTTTCTCGATATATTTTATACAAAATGATCTCGATTAAGTCTAGAAAATGTTACAAGGGTGCAATAAGAAATGATTTTCTGCCAATTTTAATGCTGTCTCCGACGTAACACTTCGATTTCGATCTTTCATGCAATAAAATACCGCAGGATTAAATAATAAATCAATCGTTAAACACCTTGACAAGAAACGATAGAGAGGGAAGATAGAAGGCGGTTCGAGAGCCGTCGGACGACTCGCGTGCGGAAAATTAGATAGCGTTTCAATTCGTGAAAGTACACCAACGACGATGTTGCCACTCGGTTCGTGATCAGTGATCTTTGAATTTCGAACCAAAAAAAAAGCGATCGAGAGGCAGTTCTTCCGCGAAATGCGACTCCCACTCTATCGATGTTTCCTGGTCTGCTTTATGATACTGTGGTTGATATTACAGGATCGCAGCTTTGCAATCTAAAGACAAATGTTTTCTGCACAAAGGTAATTGCACTTAATGACGAAGAAAAATGTAGATTTGTGGCAATAATCGGTTCCTTAATTAGTATCCATCACTGTTGAAATTCAATAATCACTTTTACTGTCCCTTACTTTTAGAGGCAATTCCGGAAAAAGAAAAAGGCGTAAATTTAATACAATAGGAAATAAATTTAACGTAATAAGGAAAGATAACTTTTCTCGCTTCTTACGGTTATTCAGCAGCTCGGTTTTTGCTTCGCGGGAAAGGTGATTCCTTTATCGGTTCGTAATCGTGACATACACACGTCACTCGAAAAACCAAGGCTTGGCTCGCTCGACTAAAGATAAAGGCCGGTGTATAAAGAGGCGACCGGAAGCGATATAATAACTTCGACATTTCAGTTCCGAAATAATGACTTTGAACCTCTGAATAAATGATCCATCGCCTTATTTCATCTGTCGGTGAAATTGGAACGTTTATAGATATATTTTTGAAGGAAATTACACTTTTGATGAAAATAGATGCTGACTTACAATTTGTAAGTCAATAATGTCAATAATTCCCGAAGGCAAAAGGAAATATATTCCTCAAGTAGGAGTAATTGGCAAGATGCAAATTCTCTTGCATTGCAGAACCTTGGTAGCCTATTAATGGATTGGAATTATTCATCTGGAATTTTATACCAAGAAAAATGCACGATTGCTTGAAGAGACAATTCGCTTGACTGTTTCTTAACGGGATATATGGAATTAAGCATAATCCTGAGATGGAGATACTGTACTCACTATTCTTGTAATCATTTGATCATTAGTGGACAAAAAGGTACTTGCAATGCAGCTTGCTTTGCAATATGTAGAAGTATTTTAGAATTATGGTAGAATTGATAGAAATCAAATTGTCATCATCATATTTCTGCAACAAGAATAGCCTTTTAAAATCCTGAGATTCGGAATTGTTGATGTAACTTGGAAGGTTCGTCAAAGCGGAAGTGCAACCTGTTACGGTCTTACGTCATGATGGGTCGAACGCCTCCTTATTTACCCGTCGACGTTTCCGATTATAGTTTCGGCTTTCGAATTAAGGCCTGGAATAACCTGTTCGGAACGCTTCGGGGCTTTCTGAATCTCACCCATTAGGCTGGTTCACGCACGTTGGGAGATGTTCCAGACGCGTGGCTCTTCAAATTTTACTGAAAGAGGAATTGCAATCTCTTTAATCATTTTTCGATTATACACTTATTTGTTAGATTGAAGATTCACTCAACATCTTTCTTTAGAATAGATTGAAAATATTATCTGCAGATGAAATGAACATGTTCCAAACTCTTTCTTCCCAAATCGTAATATGCTCGATAACATGCCAATTAGAGTCTGAAAGAATAAAAAAACAGCATAGAATCAGTGACGTAATCCAGCAAACCCTTGAGTGTTCTTGGGATTTGGAAGCAAAGAAGGGGCCTTTGATGAATTCTGAGGGCCTGAAGGCACTTTGCTAAAAACTCACCTGCTACACGTGTATAGAAACAAAAATACATGTGAGATTCTTCCAAATGGATGGAAGAGTAGATATAGGGAGGTGGGATGTAGAATGTGGAGATTTCTTGAAGGTTGGTATCTATGTGGCTCGTTGCAGGTAGAGCCGTGGATAAATCTCACCTTGGCTAGGTCAGGTTAGACTAAGACCAAGAGATTCCAATAAGGATTGGAGGGCTGCTAGGGGTCACGTGGCGCTGATCTTTTTTCTCTTTCGTTTGCAGTTTTCTCCTCTTCGTTGGAAAGAGATACTGTACCAGGTAGGTATCCTGCTAAAGGCTAACCCTTTCTTCATGTAGTGGATATAGGACCACAGGTACACACATGGTCGACAAATCACCGACGTGTGGGACACGCGACCAACTTTCCCGGCCTTTCTTTCTTCCTTTCTCTCTTTCTTTCATTCTTTCTTTTTTTCTTTCATTCTTCCTTCCTTTCCTTCTTTCGTTCTTTCTCCTTTCTTAAGGTATTCATCCAAGGACTAGGCCCACGTGTCTTGCGAGTGTCCAACGATCCTTATCGCCTCTCCACTTCCGAAATGGTCTTTCGTGAATGAAACGGGGGACCTGAGACCTGGGGACGAATTTGAATTAAGAATGGATGGCTACTTGCTCGGGGTTGTGACGATTTTATTGAGGAGATTTAAGAAAGTCACATAATACTCAATTTTTTATTGAACCTGATAAACAATTTAAAATCCCAGATAAAAAATGTAATGTTTGATTTGAACATTATCAGTTGTATAAAAATGAGGTCAAAACCTGCCTTTAATTCTGAAGAATCGAAATCTGCCAGAGATAATTAATACAGTTGATTTGATACCAAGCAATGATGACAATCTAGATTACAACGAAATCATAATTCCATTTGGAACAGTCTTCTTGCAAAACTCCGGACGTGAGTTAGTCAAGATGAAGGAAAGAATGGCTGAAACTTTGTCTTTGGGAAACTGAGATTATTATGCAAATTATGCGAATCCCTTCACTTTCTTTGAATATACCTCATTTTTCACAGGCTCTTTAAAACGTGCATACTTTCAACTGCTTTTCATATTTTATTAATCTACTTAAAATCTCACCATGAAAAACCATTAAATCATAAAATCTCTCCATGAAAAGAGGCAGATGCATGTTTCATGTTTTGGTACATGCACTCTCATCTCTCGCAATCCTTTCAGTAGTTGGAAGGCACGAGCATAAAATAAACATCCTGCAAACTGCAGAATGATGTTCCATTCATGCAGCGCTGCTCACAAGGGTTAATAATATTCCTTTCGCCTCGGCTGCATCACGACACACGTGCCTTTGCTTTATTGTCGCAGGTAGTCCCCCGTCACCTCTTGATCTTGTGTATCGATACGCATACGATCCTATTAACGCAGCAGCAGAGACTCAGTCAACAACTGAATAACACACCATGGGAAAAATGCACGGGCGACCTTGCCAAGCGGCATCAGAAAGGAAATGTACTTCTCATAATAAAACCTATAATGGCGCATAGTACGATAATGTTGCGAGTACACGGTACCGACACGCATTGCTGGCAGTTTGCGGTGGACCCTCACACAAAACCACTCATTTTACAAACACGTGCATCAAAAGATGCACTTATACAAACTCTGACTCAAGTACACGCACTAATACAGAAGCAGTGGCAAAAACCTTAAACACATTTACCCAAACCGTTAATGCACTTTGTAGCCACGCTTCGTACCCGATGATACACAAGCACACATACACATTTACACATACATATTTACACAGGTAAAGACATATGGTCTCGCGGTGAATCTCATTTCAAGGACCTCCCAACGTATGTACTATCACGGATGAGCGTTTGCGTGAGCTCGTGTGCTGTTCTCGAGCTTGCGAACCGGATAAATGATGGAAATTACCATATTCATTGCATTGTTGGCTCTTGCGCACAGGTGAGCCGACAACCGTATTTGGAAAACGCATGCTAATCTGTCAAGATAGATTGCCGTCTCCTCGGCTAGACCTCGTGCGAGTCACAGAAACTCAGAATACCCTCGGCTGATTATTATTATACTTTTTCTCATAGACGCAGACGAGCACTCAAGCTTTCTGCGGTACCTTCATGCGGAAAAAGGTTCATTAATATTATTAATGCATTAATAAGTAGATCCTTGTGAAACGAATTGAAAAGAGTCGTAATGAACTGGAGAAGCACCTTGAGTTAGATATGATTATTATAATGATTGTTTGATGATAACGAATCTTTAAACTGTCCCAAGACAGGGAATTTTATCTTTTAGATATTAAAGACCTGTAAGCTCTGTGAAGTAGGATGTGGTATGATTTGTAGAGGATGACCTTCTTAACATATGTGATATTGCGGGGAGAATTGCATTGGGCATCTGAACATGATTGTTTTCCTTATTACGTACAGAACTCGATTTAGGATCTACATTCTACAGTTAGATTCCCAGACGCTTCATTATTAAATTGTACGTATCCATTATGTCTGATTCTATAGTATTAGCTAGGAAAATCTACTACTAAGGTGTACCAAATCTTAAAATTCTGGAAACAAACGTACTCCTAGTATCTGATGAATCCTAATGTATGTCTCATAACAGCAATAACTGTAGTCTATTTTCGATGTGCATTTTGGATTAATTGATTCTGCAAATCATTATCGATATTCCATCACTTAAATACTTATGACAGTTTATGAGATATCAGGGTATTTATTGTTCTAATGAACAACCTTGCAAGAAAATATTTCATTTCAGAGAAAAACGTAGTTGTTGATTCACTAAAGTTCCATTTTTCATTAGTTATTGTCAGGAAAGTTTTCAAGTGCAATCTTATCTCTGGAAAAATGCGAGGATAATCACTTCCTTGACTTTTTGATTAAAACTACTGTTTCCATATCATCTGCATTTTATTCTTTTTGCAGCTGATTAGAGTTTTATATAATTGCTGTCGCAGTTAACAATTGGTAATAGGTTTTCTGCATCCTGATAATTTATGATATTCTATTTGATCAATCGATCTTCATTATTTATCGCGAGCAATTTATCTTTTTTCTTTTACTGTATAATTGGTACTTTATAATAATTAGTAGGCTAATTTTCTGAGAATGTCTTTTGTGCAGCGGTTGCTTTACAACATCAGGAAGCAGATGATCCTGGATCATTGATCAGGAATGTGAGGACATCTGCGATTCAGAGAAAACGTCAGTCCTCAGATTCCAGCAAGATTGTAAATTTGCTTTGGAAAGAAAATCGATCTGGAGATTCTTGGGTTACATATATATATATATATATATATATATATATAT